>AWOL01S0041560.1:3669-83746 GCA_000715115.1 Nicotiana otophora | reverse complement strand
TTCTGCACTTTTTGTGCAGGATTTGAGACAGGTACTAGTGGAGGACCTATCATTACATATCCATGTCATCCTGAGGCATAGTGGTGAGCTGCCTTTGCCGTTCTGCAGCTACCAGTGTCTTTTCTTATATTTGTATTCTGTCTATTACATTTCAGACAGTATTTGGGGTTTTGTATCATCTACTAGATGCTCATACACTTGTGACACCAGGTCTTGGCACACACATTGGTAGAGTTTGGGATTTCTTGGTTTTAAATTTTATCGATGTTTGCTTAATTTTATTAGTTGGCTTGACTAGCTGTAGTATTGGGCGCCATCACGATCTATAGGTGAGATTGGGTCGTGACAATGGCACTCCAATGTGCTCCAAAATCGTCTCTCATGGGCGAAAATGAAATGAGATAGAGCCAAACCCTCGCTTTAAAGGAGACACTGCCCTGCCCGGACTTCCGCACCTGCAGACTCTTCGTCGCATCTGCGGTCTCGCAGGTGCGGCCAAAACCTCGCACCTGCGCATTCCCTCTGCCTAGCTCGACTCCGCACCTGCACCTTTCCTTCCGCATCTGCTCCTTCGTAGGTGCGGACAACCCTTCACACCTGCGATCATTGCCCAGCTTCGCCCAAACCTCACCTGCGACCATTTGCCCGCACCTGCGGCCCTTTTTGCGCAGGTGCGATCACACTAAATATCAGCTGCCTCATCTTTTCTTCCAAGTCCAAACTCGATCCGTTGACCATCCGGAATCCACCCGAGGCCCTCGGGACCTCAACTAATTATACCAACACATCCCAAAACATATTACGAACTTAGTCGAGCCTTCAAATCACATCAAACAACGTCGAATTCATGAATCGCACCCCATTCCAAGCTTAATGAACTTTAGAATTTCAAACTTCTACATTCGATGCCGAAACCTATCAAATCACGTCCGATTGACCTCAAATTTTGCACACAAGTCACATTTGACATTTCAGACCTACTTCAATTTCCGAAATCGGAAGTCGACCCGATATCAAAAAGTCCACTTCCGGTCAAACTTCTCAAAAACCTTCAAATTTCTAACCTTAGCCAAATGACTCCAAAATGACCTACGGACCTCCGAATCCACTTTCGGTCGAGCTCCCAATACCAGAATCACCATACTGAGCCATTCCCAGACTCGGAATCCGAAACGGACAACGATAACATAAAATTCACCTCCACCCCAAATTCATGAAATTCTTCCAAAGTGCTAACTTCCACAATAGCTGCTGAAACGCTCCCGGGTAATCCAAAATTCGACTCGGACATACGCCCAAGTCCAAAATCATTATACGAACCTGCTGGAATCTTCAAATCCCGATTCTGAGGCCGTTTACTCTAAAATCCAATCTTAGTCAATTCTTCCAACTTAAAGCTTTCGAAATGAGAATTGTCTTTCCAATTCAACTCCGAACTTCATGAAATTCAATCCCGACCACACGTACAAGTCATAATACCTGAAGTGAAGCTGATAATGGCCTCAAACCGCCGAATGACGTGCTAGAGCTCAAAACGACCGGTCGGGTCGTTACATTCTCTCCCACTTAAACATACATTCATCCTCGAACATGCTAAGAACTGCTCTGGAGATGTCTGAAATCACTGTTTAACACCTCGTGCACCTACCCGTGCTACCACAACTCAGTTGAGCACACTGGCTCGAGTAAATCTTAAGATTCCCCTTTGTGCTTAGTCAAATTAGCCTTAGAGCCAAATTTCAACATCCGAAACCTTCTTCCAAGCCTGTTTCCAACGTACGATCACCGTATAAATCACCACACAATGTACCAAAACATGACTGCATACCTTTGCTGAATTCACACCATGCACCGCATAATTCACATGACCATAATAACATCCTCTGATAACAATAGCCAAAATTCCACGAACCTGATGTCCACAACACACCTCATGCCACANGAACTTTAGAATTTCAAACTTCTACATTCGATGCCGAAACCTATCAAATCACGTCCGATTGACCTCAAATTTTGCACACAAGTCACATTTGACATTTCAGACCTACTTCAATTTCCGAAATCGGAAGTCGACCNGTAAGTGTCAAAGTCGGCCATCTCGTCTCTACCACTTTGAGATTAGGCTTGATACTTACCGAGTACACGTTGTTTACGTACTCATACTACACTTTCTGCACTTTTTGTGCAGGATTTGAGACAGGTACTAGTGGAGGACCTATCATTACATATCCATGTCATCCTGAGGCATAGTGGTGAGCTGCCTTTGCCGTTCTGCAGCTACCAGTGTCTTTTCTTATATTTGTATTCTGTCTATTACATTTCAGACAGTATTTGGGGTTTTGTATCATCTACTAGATGCTCATACACTTGTGACACCAGGTCTTGGCACACACATTGGTAGAGTTTGGGATTTCTTGGTTTTAAATTTTATCGATGTTTGCTTAATTTTATTAGTTGGCTTGACTAGCTGTAGTATTGGGCGCCATCACGATCTATAGGTGAGATTGGGTCGTGACAATGGCACTCCAATGTGCTCCAAAATCGTCTCTCATGGGCGAAAATGAAATGAGATAGAGCCAAACCCTCGCTTTAAAGGAGACACTGCCCTGCCCGGACTTCCGCACCTGCAGACTCTTCGTCGCATCTGCGGTCTCGCAGGTGCGGCCAAAACCTCGCACCTGCGCATTCCCTCTGCCTAGCTCGACTCCGCACCTGCACCTTTCCTTCCGCATCTGCTCCTTCGTAGGTGCGGACAACCCTTCACACCTGCGATCATTGCCCAGCTTCGCCCAAACCTCACCTGCGACCATTTGCCCGCACCTGCGGCCCTTTTTGCGCAGGTGCGATCACACTAAATATCAGCTGCCTCGGGACCTCAACTAATTATACCAACACATCCCAAAACATATTACGAACTTAGTCGAGCCTTCAAATCACATCAAACAACGTCGAATTCATGAATCGCACCCCATTCCAAGCTTAATGAACTTTAGAATTTCAAACTTCTACATTCGATGCCGAAACCTATCAAATCACGTCCGATTGACCTCAAATTTTGCACACAAGTCACATTTGACATTTCAGACCTACTTCAATTTCCGAAATCGGAAGTCGACCCGATATCAAAAAGTCCACTTCCGGTCAAACTTCTCAAAAACCTTCAAATTTCTAACCTTAGCCAAATGACTCCAAAATGACCTACGGACCTCCGAATCCACTTTCGGTCGAGCTCCCAATACCAGAATCACCATACTGAGCCATTCCCAGACTCGGAATCCGAAACGGACAACGATAACATAAAATTCACCTCCACCCCAAATTCATGAAATTCTTCCAAAGTGCTAACTTCCACAATAGCTGCTGAAACGCTCCCGGGTAATCCAAAATTCGACTCGGACATACGCCCAAGTCCAAAATCATTATACGAACCTGCTGGAATCTTCAAATCCCGATTCTGAGGCCGTTTACTCTAAAATCCAATCTTAGTCAATTCTTCCAACTTAAAGCTTTCGAAATGAGAATTGTCTTTCCAATTCAACTCCGAACTTCATGAAATTCAATCCCGACCACACGTACAAGTCATAATACCTGAAGTGAAGCTGATAATGGCCTCAAACCGCCGAATGACGTGCTAGAGCTCAAAACGACCGGTCGGGTCGTTACATTCTCTCCCACTTAAACATACATTCATCCTCGAACATGCTAAGAACTGCTCTGGAGATGTCTGAAATCACTGTTTAACACCTCGTGCACCTACCCGTGCTACCACAACTCAGTTGAGCACACTGGCTCGAGTAAATCTTAAGATTCCCCTTTGTGCTTAGTCAAATTAGCCTTAGAGCCAAATTTCAACATCCGAAACCTTCTTCCAAGCCTGTTTCCAACGTACGATCACCGTATAAATCACCACACAATGTACCAAAACATGACTGCATACCTTTGCTGAATTCACACCATGCACCGCATAATTCACATGACCATAATAACATCCTCTGATAACAATAGCCAAAATTCCACGAACCTGATGTCCACAACACACCTCATGCCACATATATGTCCTGCTCCAACTCTTGTAATGCTGCCGCAACGGCAAAAATGCATAGAAATTTACAATCAACTGCCGACTCAACCATTCATTGAGTTTTTCCCCTTGACAAGAACCATTACCTCATTCTGGACTGAATACCGATATTTACTCTTTAACTATGCCTCATACTGATCTGATAACACTGACCCCAGGTCCAATAATCCCGTCTCTCCCAGTATAAGTTGTTCAGGCAATAAGCCACCTCAAACGCTGCCAAAAGTCTCATGTGATGCCACAATGTGCCAATAAGCTACAAACTTGAATGTTATACATAAGGAAAACGAACTCTGGAAAGAACTACTCAACCTACGTAACTAACTAGACAACCGAAAATGTGTTACGAACCTTCCTCAGAAAATGAAAAACAAAACACACGAAAATAGATATAGGGGACTGTAATCAACATCCCACTGTTGCGGCGTGCAACCCGATCCAAACAACATACCCGTGACGGCGTGCCACCCCATCCACACATAAAATCTACATAAAGAGATACTTACCGAGCTAGAATGCTTATTACTACAAAATACCCGAATATCGGCCACAAGCATGCTAAGTGCATAATATCATCCCTGGGGAGACAGATAGCACCGTACGCTACAAAACTCAAGCACAACTAAGGTGCGATATATGATTTGAATCTCGAGAGCCATCCTGCTCACATAACACCATCGCTATGCGGAACCTCAACACATAAGAAATTTACCAAGCTGTTTCACAACTCATACGGCACAATATAGTATTACATGAAATAGCCAATGACGAAACAACATCCAATGTCCGAATACTCCTCCATAAGGAGCGTTATGCTGTAATGAACACATCCGGCCTGATACAGAGCCTATATTCATATTTAAATCCATCCACAGACCTCAAGCCGGTTCTGATCGCACCGTACTAGGCTAATAACCTTTTTTCCCATAACACATAAGAACAACCATCATAACCGGAACAAACTTCCACAGTCCACAACCAAGTGAACCGAGCGCCCTCCAGGCATAAATTTTCGAATCATCGATATTACCACAATCTTTATACTTGGTTTTAATCTCCAATCAATTAAGTGACTACATGCCATTCTTACACAATCTTTCCGTGGGAAATGCTCCTACGACCTTCCGCACCAGGTAACCAGTCTGCACATCCATACCACCGGTCACACTAATGTTGTAAAGCATATCAAGAATCCGCAATTAGTACGCAAAGCCTCTTACACAGGACACTGATCTCAGGTGACGCTGGACACAATACCAGCTTATTCTAAACATCTAAATTCCCTTTCCTTCTCATCCGGGCACGTGACATCCTTGTCAGTACCGAACTGCAACCTCAATCCCTAATCTTTCAAATTTCATGCCGCTCACCGCACCTATCTTACCAATACGCGAGGACCCAAGAATTGCATCATAGCTCCTAAACCACTAATAGGATACACACTTCACTTTGTAGAAACCTTTCACTTTACTCGTTTCAGGAGAATCATTCCAACACATGACTGAATTCTCATAACCATAGAACACATAAATCCTCAAGTAGTGGTCTAAACCACCATAACCCTTTCGGGATCCATCTACACATAACATGCCATAATACTTGAATTCCTCCAAATAAAATCAATTACGGCAACCGTCAAGCCTCGCACGTGCTGCCACAAATTACATGCATAACTCAATGCGCTGAGGAACTGATCATTGCCACCATCATGCTAATTCAACCATTGTTAGCCGACCCCATTTTTTTCCTAATTTATTCTTAACTTTCCTTAGAAATAATAATAACTCCATTCATTACATCACAAACCTAATTCCGCATTCATCCCAAGTGACCTTATTTCACGAGACCATGCTGTCTCAAACCTATGAACCATCTCATACCCTCCTTGTGCACATATTCACATCTTCAACTGGTACACCCATTATGATATTTCCTTATGAGTCCGAAGTTATTTTCTTTCATTCCTCCAATACTACACCTCAGACCGAAGGTAACATAGAACACTCCAAGACCCTTTTCATGATTTGCAAAAGCTCGATACTCAACCATACTGGCTCGAAATCCTTAGGCACCGCACTTTGAACTTTTTTTTGAACCCACTAGAATCATTGCTGCGAGTCACCCACTCCGACCTGGTCCCGAATATAATAAACTCCAAGGCTCTGCTAGAATATGAACATTCTCTCAATAAGTACCCGACCGAATCACTTTCCTTGTACATCACATCTACACGAAACATAAACTCCGAGTTTTCCCAAAGCCTGAACATGAATCGATAAGGCCAATTATAGCACACATTCCTCAAATTCTTTGCCCAAATTACCACTGATGACCCTCTTCCTTAGTCATAATATCCCACCAATATGCCGATAACCAGAAATCTCATAACTAGCCGACCATGCAATCCAACTGTAGGCGATGGGACTCTCCCACTTAGCTTGAAGCTACTATTGCATAAACCTGGAACCCACCAAGAGATAAACCACCTGTGGAAATTTCATGCCGACATATACCAACGTCACTGCACTGGGTATAATTACTACAAAATCAGTAGACCATCCCGAGTCCGAGCTCATTCACCCGCTGTGCCAGTCCGTTCACTCCTCATGGACGGAAACTAAAGGTGCGACAATACATTCCAATCCAAAGTCATGTTGTATCCTTCTTCATATCAAGCAACTCCTTTTTGTTGTATCCAATCTCCCGCCGTATAATAGCCAATATTACAAAATAAGTTCGTAGACCCAATCACCGTCCACCATAATTCCCAAATCACTCTAAACTTTCCTCAAGGCATGTAGATATCCTATCACAGAGCCTACATGCTACTTTTCCACTCTCCCACTTTGGTCAAACTCTCTCTTCTTTAAGCAACTACTCGACTTCTATTTCTCACACTTGGCCTTCTAGAATGTTAACCACTGTAAGACACCTCTCACATGTCCTTTCTCATTCTTCGCTGCCCAGTTGTTCCTTTAAATCAAAAATCTATCTCTGTAGCACTTGAACCAACAGATCGCTACTAACTTTAAACCTCTTAGAAGATCCTCTTTCTCGAGCCATCAATACTAGAAGTACCAATTCGATTTTGAAACGGCTACACTCCGTTATCTCTGACAATCGCTTTCTCGGTAGCATTTATAATACTCTTCCCCAAGGCAAATTGAAGGAAACCATAACACCGGCGGACTTAACACATTATAACCAATCAAGGACGATGACGCCGCATTATAGGCGAAGATTCCACCACGCTCGAAAATATAGAGTCCCGCTACTCCATCAACCCAAGTCTGAACATTCTTGGTTCGATTGTCTTTCTTCCATCGGAAATAAAATACTGAATCTCTGAATCATGCACCGAGTAAACCTCCTTTCAAGTCATTCACTGCCCTGAAACATAGGCAAGCATCCTACCATCATATCAATATTGTGCGATAACAATTCATGAGCATCACAACAACCTGTGCATAGCCTCAAAGCTCTCAGAAGTACAACTACTAAGCTGGAATGACAGAATATCCTTCCACAATGTGACGACAATAGCCCAATCAACTACGCAAGGAGAAATATCCCGCACCATATCTGTAGTACCATTACAAATCCTCAATTTCTGATTTATAACTAGTGGTTAACGTCGCATAAGATTGAATGGGAAAGAAATGAAGGCATAAGTCGCAAAGGAATCAAATTGCACGATGAGGAATCAAAAAGGGAAGTGCTCCTAACAGTCCTGTAGCCTCTCAAAGATAAGTACAGACATCTCCGTATCGATCCGCAAGACTCTACTAGACTCGCTCATGACTCGTGAGACCTAAGTGAACCTAGTGCTCTGATACTATGCTGTCACGACCCAAAATCCATAAAGGTCGTGATGGCGCCGAACACCACTATCAGGCAAGCCAACAATAAATACTTAATTAGGTTCTCATTTTTGTTACTTTTGAAATCATGTTTTTCCTTCAATTTAAATCGTAAAAGATGAAGTTTACAAAAATAAATAATAATATCTTAAAAATTTCCAATATAGCACAACCCATAATCCCCCCAAAACCCGGTGTCACAAGTACATGAGCATTAACTAGGAATGTAAAAAAAATTATAACAGTTGTCCGGAACATAAATTGGACAAGAAAAAAAAATACAATACTCTGAGTGAGACTCTGTTGGCTGCGAATCGTCGTAAAGAATGTAGCTCACCTAAGTCCCTGCCATAATTGCTCCTCTGCGCCCGCAACGCCGCTAAAAATATATGTACCTACACAAAAATGTGCAGCAAGTATAGCATAAGTACGTAAATCAATGCGTACCCAGTAAGTATCCCGCCTAACCTCGAAGAAGTAGTGACGAGGGGTCGACTCAGACACTTACTATGGGCTATAACTAATATATCAATGATATGATTAAGCATGGATCATGTAGAACGGCTGTAAGCCCGATATCATGAAATAAGTAAACAATGCTTTTGTTATCAAGAAATATCCCAAATTCATTTACATCATTTTAACAGTTTATATCTCAGGCCAATGAGGCAATATCAATTATTATAATTTCCGAAGCAATTAATACAGTCATGTGCAAGTCATGTCTAAGTCGTATGGCCCGATCTAACAATAAAAATAAATTATGCACTGCCAAGGGTCGAACGATGCGAACCATAGATGCATCTATAAATTTTCCCGCTTGTAAATCATACATGCGACGTGGTCCCCGCTCGCGAATCATACATGCGCCGCAGTCAAATATAATTTTAAGAAAATACCCCGCTCGCGAATCATACCTGCGACGCAACCAAATATAAGTTTAACACTAAGATGATATCTCTTTCTTGATTCTTTTCAAAATAAGGGAAATTCAGCTTATAGCCTTTTAAGGAAATTACCCCGCTCACGAAACATACATGCGACACGGTTACCCATAGATTTCTTAAGCTATTATAGCATTACTCAATCCTTTTCGAAATTCCGAAGTTCAAATGAAACCTTTAAATCTTAAGTTCTTGAATTTCAACTCGTTTCAAAACATTTAATAAGCAAACTCAATCTCGCTCCCTCTCAAGGCAGATAATAAACATAAATCAATAAAAATATCAACAAGGCATGATGTGAGCCTAAAACTACCCGAACATAGGCATAGCTAGTAGCTACGCACGGACTCTCGTCACCTCGTGCGTACGTAGCCCCCAACAAATAGAAGCACACAATAATTTAGTTCACCTATGGGGTTAATTCCCTCTTACAAGGTTAGAAAGGAGACTTACCTTGCTCCGAAATTCCATAACCGGCTCCAAGGCCGCTCCGACAATTCAAACTAATACGTGTCACTCCAAAACTAGTCAAATATGACGCAACCGAATCAAAATATACTCTAATACTTATAATTAATCATTGTATAATAATTTCCAACTCCGTTCGAAAAGTTGATAAAATCACCCTCAGGCCCACGTGCTCGGATTCCGAATATTTTTGAAGATAAACTTTACCCAAACCCCACGAACTCAAATATATAATTTATTCTCCATTTCATGCCCATATTCGTGATCAAAATCCATGAATATCAATTTCTAGGTTTCCTACCAAAACCCCACAATTTCTACAAATTTCCATGTTCAGCCCAGCCCCGACTTCCGCACCTGCGGCCTCTTCGTCGCATCTGCGGTCTCGCAGGTGCGGCCAAAACCTCGCACCTGCGCATTCCCTCTGCCTAGCTCGACTCCGCACCTATGCCTTTTCTTCCGCATCTACGCCTTCGCAGGTGCAGACAACCCTTCGCATATGCGATCACTGCCCAGCTTCGCCAAAACTACACCTACGACCATTTGCTCGCACCTGCGGCCTTTTTTGCGCAGGTGCGATCACACCAGATATCGACTGCCTCATCTTTTCTTCCAAGTCCAAACTCGATCCGTTGACCATATGGAATCCACCCGAGGCCCTCGGGACCTCAACAAAATTATACCAACACGTCCCAAAATACATTACGAACTTAGTCGAGCCTTCAAATCACATCAAACAACATCGAATTCATGAATCCCACCCCATTCCAAGCTTAATGAACTTTAGAATTTCAAACTTTTTCATTCGATGCCGAACCCTATCAAATCACATCCGATTGACCTTAAAATTTGCACACAAGTCACATTTGACATTACGGACCTACTCCAACTTCCGAAATTGGAATCCGACCCCGATATCAAAAAGTCCAATTCCGCTCAAACTTCTCAAAAACTTTCGAATTTCTAACCTTAGCCAAATGACTCCAAAATGACCTACGGTTCTCCGAATCTACTTTCGGACGCGCTCCCAACACCAGAATCACCATACGGAGCCATTCCTAGACTCGGAATCCCAAACGGACATCGATAACATAAAATTTACCTCTACCCCAAATTCATGAAATTCTTCCAAAATGCTAACTTCCTTAATAGGTGCCGAAACACTCCCGGGTCATCCAAAATTCGACCCGGACATACGCCCAAGTCCAAAATTATTATACGAACCTGCTGGAACCTTCAAATCCCAATCCCGAGGCCATTTACTCTAAAATCTAATCTTAGTCAATTCTTCCAACTAAAAGCTTTCGAAATGACAATTTTCTTTCCAATTCAACTCCGAACTTCACAAAATTCAATCTTGACCACGCGTACAAGTCATAATACCTGAAGTGAAGCTGCTCATGGCCTCAAACTGCCGAACGACGGGGTACGTGTTCTATATCCTAAAGTGATTATATTTCATGAATCTATGGTTATATTCATCGTTTAATTTGAATTTAGTCTTATGTGCAATTTGTGTAATTGAAAACCATGTATGCGAGGTGACGAGTATGTACTTGGTTTATATGTGCAAATTACATTGGTTAAAATCCTTAGACGCCAATTAGAAATTATTGGCACTTATTAAATCCTTGTTTTGTTGGATTTGCTTTTATATGATGATGTGGTGTGGTTACCACCTTGATATTTATGTGAAATATTATTTTGTTGAGTTATTCACTCTCGGGATATATTTGTTATGATTTTGTACACATTATGGTCTAGCCATGGGCTCCTTATTGTGAAAAATAATGTATTGTTGAATTTTGTGGCAAATTGTAATATTTGAGTACTTGATGTGCAAATCTGTGATAAATTGTAATATTTACTTGATGTGCAATCTGTGATAAATTATAATATTTGAGCACTTGATGTGCAAATCTGTGATATGTTGTAATATTTGAGCACTTAAGGTGCAATTTATGAGATATGATATTGGCACGTTATATTGTTGGGAAGTTTTATTTGGGTGTTTGCACGAGGTTTCTGCCGTGCTATTATTACTATTGATTTATGCACATGCGGCGTAACAAGGCACGATATATATATATATATATACATACATATATGTGTGGGTTTGCGCATGTGGCGAAACAAGGTGGGAATATTATTATGCACGTGTGGGTAGACAAGACAGGCATTTACTTTATTATTGCGCACGTGGAGAGACAAGGTGGGCTATGTCGTAAATTGAATTGTGATGATTTGTGATAGCCTGGGGGCACTGTTGTTTGTTGCATATTTACTTTGGGACTACGAGGTGGTACCTTGGGAGATCCCCCTGTCTTGCATATTTACTTTTGGGACTACAAGACGGTACCTCGGGAGATCCTCAGTTGAGCATTTACTTTTGGGACTACGAGACGGTATCTCGGGAGTGCCCTTTGTTGACATCTCTCTATGGTTTCACTTGTCTTTGGTTATTTTGTATTTCCGTGATAGGTCAATCCTGGTGATCTGCCGTGATGTATTATTTGATTTTACTATGTGTTTGTATTCTTTGTTGTATTATGTTGGCTTGTGCTTTTTAGTACGAGATTCTGAAGATTTATATTTCCTGGTTTTCACCGGTTTTTGATGACTGGGTTATTTTAAATAAAAGAAGTTACTATTATGTTTTAAATTAATAAGTTTTACATCCGAAGCAATAGATTATCTGATGTTTTATTTAAATTGAAATGTCATTTTTCTTTACTCAAGCAATAGATCATTTCTTTGTTGAATTCTTATTTGGTATAAAAATTGTAACCTTACTTTATTGAAAACAAATTAATCATGCAGATCTTATGTATTGAAATATTTGGCACGAGGGTTGTTCGTGCGGTTGTGATTAGAGATATGGGCACGAGGTAGCATGAGAATATGAAAGGGGGTCGAGAACCGTATTTTATGATTATGATATGAGATATTTATTTAGAAGAGTTTTATATTCGAAGGATACTTATTTGAAGAAATATATTTGGAGGGTATTTATTTGAAGAGATTATATATGAAAGACTTGTTTAATTGGTTGTTCTTGTGTTTCTTATTCGTCTGAGTAATAATTATGGTGTTCCTGCTGCCTTACTGTTTATAGCACTAGTGGATTATTGTTGCTATCACTGCTTTTGTTTTCGATTATTTTAGTATGGTACAGGTTATTTGACTAGTGAGTGTCTTGAATGTACCTCATCAATACTCCACTGAGGTTAGTTTTGATACTTACTGGGTACTGACTGTGGTGTACTCATACTACACTTCTGCACCTTTTGTGCAAAGCCAGGTAATGTGGAGTCAGTTGACCGATTTCTAGCACTACAGATCTTGCTGTGGAGACTCAAGGTAAAGTTGTTGTTGCGTTTGCAGGCTTCAGAGTCATCTTCTGATATTGTATTTGCACTATTTTACCTCTATTTCAAAACAGTTGTATTTATAGGCTTTCTAGTAACTCAGTAGAGCTTATGACTTGTACTACCGGATTTGGGATTGTAAGTATTGTATAGAGATTCATATTTCGTATTTGTTAGTTGTTATTTAATATTGTTATTATTTCAGTAAATGTTAGGCTTACCTAGTTCCTAAGACTAGGTGGCATCACGACATCCTACGGAGGGAGATTTTGGTCGTGACATTCGCCCTTCTAGTATTCCTGCTGTGAAGGAGGATTGCCGCTGCCCTGAGTTAGATATTATTGCTCCTGATTTATCAGAGAGAGTGACCCTTCCCAAGGAGGGTTTTACATATTTATTCATGTATCCCTTTACTTTGGGTGCATTTTCTTTGAGCGGAGAGCTTGATTCAGTAATTGCAGAGTTTTGCCTTCACTACCAGGTGTGCTTGGCAGAGGTAAGTCCTTCAGTGTGGTGGACGTCACCTGCTTTCGGCGTTTATGCCTGGAAACTAGAGAGGAGCTAACCCTCGCTCATATGATGAATCTTTATTCACTCAAAATCTTCCGTAGGGGAATGATAAACCTTTGCAAGCATGGCAATCATGCTTTGCTGTCTAGCATGGACGATGTCAACGACCGTGGATGGATGGAATGGTTTGTTGCAGTTTCCACTAGTGACATTATTCCAACAACAGCTTTATCCTTTCCGGATGCTTGGAATCGCTCTCGTAAGTTCTCTTTAATACATCTTTTCTTACTAAATATTCTTTCATGCTTGTATTGATCCTTCAACCTTCGTTTGTTACAGAGACTCGATGGATACCACCGGTGGTAGAAGGCTTGGACCGGTGGGTTCAGAAGATCTTGGACATCACAACGCCCAAAACCCATTTGTGGAAAGAGCCATCCCTTAAATACGGATGGAAGGCCAAAAATCATGGTAACTTTAATTTACCTCGTTTCCACGTTTTGTATATGAAGAACTTGGTTGTACCCTTCTGACATGCTCATGAAATTAGGTCTACCTGCGGGCTCAGTTAATGTCCCCGAGGAGGATGTTTTCGCTGACCATGCTGATGCGGCGAGGCTGCTTCAGGAGGCACTTACTCGAATAGGCATCTCCGGGCCTGCTTCGGGCACAAACATTTCTTCACAGAGTCCCCAGCCAGAGAACAAGAAACCAAAAAGAATACGTTCCTCTGCGGCCAGGGAAAAGAGTAAGAGGGAAAATGTTGATGCCCCCGAGTCATCTCCGGTGGTGATGGTGACTGTCCTCCTTCCGGGCCAGTCATAGACATTGTGATGATAGATGATGATAAATAAGCTAGTGATGAGGGAGCTTCTCTTCATAGGAGGCGACTATCCTTATCATCTCAACAGGATGCTCAACTTGTTGAGACAGTCATACCAACCGAGGATGATGTCTCGTCACTTTAGGGAGAATTTGATTTGGTAGATAATGCCAACTCCCGTTCTCGGGCCACAATTGTTGTGCTCGGTACTGTGAGGTAGAGTACCGGGTCTGTGCCATCTTTGGTTGGAGAGCATCAAACAACCAACACTGCATTTGATGCAGTTGCTTCACACTCTTCAACTCCATCTCCACCTTTACCATCACCAGCAACTGCTTCACTCTTCAAACAACGGTTGCTATATCATCTCCATCGGCCACACCTGACCATGAAGAAGGTATCCCTCCTCCACAGTCCCCAGTTCATGGGAATTTGGGGCAAAATTATGCCGCCCCTTCTGAAGATCCACAGAGGAGGAGGAGGGTTACCCTTTCGGTCTCCACCGGGTGCAACTTGCTTTCGAGGACGGTAGAACTTGCTAACTATCTGAAAGCCTTTGGCTTCAGAAAAAGACTAGGAGAAGATCCACATACTCTCTAGGGAGTGTTTGTTAAACAATGCTATGCATAATGCCGCAGCGGTACGTTCCTTTCTTTTTCTGTTGTTTCTTCTACTTTTGAGCCAATATACTCTAAGTTTTACCTCTTCTTGTTTTGTAGGCCAACTTTCTTGCTTCTGAGGGCCTTCAAAGGCTGATTCGTGAGAAGGAAGAACTTACTTTTGAACGGGATCGGCTTTTGGCAGAACGGGACAAGACTGTTCTCCGCCTCTCGGAACTGGATACCAAGGCTACCGAGGCCGTTGTTTTGGAGGCCTGTTTGAAGCAAAGTGAGCAAGAAGTAATAACCCTTAGCCAAGCAATTGGGCCAGTGAGGGTTAGATTTGACGAGGCCAAGGCTAAATGGGCAGAAGTCCAAAACGACATTCTTGCTGCAACCGATCGTGAGGCTGCCTCCACTGAAACAGTGATTAATTTGGAGGCAACTTTGAACTCCAAAAATGAAGAGCTTGCTGCTGCAGAAGCGAAATATGCCCAGTTGGAAGAGAAATACAGGAAAACTATCGAGCATAATAGGCTCTATAGTTCAACTATCCGTGAGCTCGATGTTAGTCTCAAATCTGCTAGGTCTGCCCGGGAAAACCTTTCCACCGAAATTACTCAACTCAAAGAAGAACTCAAGTGCCGAGAACCTTCCCTCATTGTTCAAAAAACTTATTCCATATATAACATGAGGAGAAAAACCTTGGAAGAGGCAAGACTGGTATCATTGACATTGACGCCAAAATTGCTAAGGCCCGAGAGCTTGAGTTGGCTGCAAAATATGGACTCTCGGTGCAGTCTGACGCTCCAGGTTCTTCTAATTCCGGTTTCGAGTTTTTGAAAACTGAAGAGGGATCAGAAGGTGATGATGCCGAAGACCAAGCTGGGGAAAATGTTGAGCCATCGATGGAACCAACTACCAGGGATGTAGATATATCTCTTCCTCCTGATTCCGGAGACGCTGCAGCTTAAATTTTTCTACCTTTATCACTCTGACGCGCCCTTGTAAATAAAAACATATTTTTTGTTCAAGTATTGTTTGAGTCTTATTTTCATTTTGACTATTCATGCAAGTCTTTAACTTTCGTACTTGCTTAAGTATTCTGCGCATGTTGTTCTGTTAGCGCTTTACTATGTTAAATCTCGGATACTTTTTCTTCGAAGCATTTTGGTTCCTAGAATTATCCCTTTTACATGAGGGTTTCAATAAGTATTTTCGCAAGTTTGATTTTGCGTCTTTTCGTATGCAGCTTCAGGTGTATTTTTCCCCGATGGCATTATGGATTCCGGGCATTGAATTTTTCGGAACGAACCCTTTAACGTGAGGGTTTTTATAAGAGAATTCCCTCTTATGTTTATAGTGCTCTTGAAGAGGACGTCTCCTATTCATTACGGCACAATTATTTGAAGTACTTGTTCAACTTTTAAATGGTAAAATTATCTCATCGTTCAGATAAGAAACAAAATAAAAATAAAAGGATTTCATTTCATTTAATTCCTTATATTTTCAAAAGCACATAAGCATTTTGCTATGCAGAAAAGAGATTGCCATGACTTGTGGTTATAAAGAAATTTCCATGACTTTTAGCTATCTTGTACAACTTGTTTCTACGGGGCTGGCTGCACAGTCCCCGGTCCTGATTATGTATTCTGTTCCAGATTATCGTTCCCCAGTTGACGTGGTATTCAGTGTTGCCGTAACCTTATATCATTTCCCCCAGTGTTCGAATGCGAAGAATGTGAATTGGAATACTAGAAGTATTGTATCTTCGAAGATCCCACCAATGAATTGCTAAGTAATCTTTCACTCGGCAACAAATCTTGTTTTTCCTTAGGAACCCATGCTATCGAGCGAAAGAATACCTAATAGTACTCTAGTGGTTTGTGCTCGTGAGCGGTCGGGTAACCTCCGTTCGGTAGCAAACTTAAATTTCCGGTGGGAATTTGCTATCAAAGCAATGATTATCTAATCGTCCCCGAGTTGAAACTTATTTGTTTTCCTTGTTATGAAAGGTCTTATCACTGATGTTTTCGTAGTATGATTTCCATCACTGCCTCATTAAAAACCTTGCCAGAAAAATCCAATTGGGAGAAAAAATGAACGAAGGGAAAAAGAGTGCAGTACATACTTTCCGTTTAACTGTTGTTTATCAGCAATAATATCTTTTGAGGTGAGCCACATTCCAGTTGTTAGGCAACTTGTCTCCGTTTTGATTCTCCAACTCGTATGATCCTTTTCCAGTGATAGCTAAAACCTGGTAAAGGCTTTCCCATGTTGGGCCTAACTTACCCGCGTTGAGTTTCCGAGTGTTTTGAGTTACCTTCCTTAAGACCAAGTCTCCTACTTTGAAATATCGGAGGTTGGCTCTTCGATTATAATATCACTACATTCTTTGCTTTTGAGCCGCCATTCTGACATGCCCAGTCCTTGCATTCCTCGAGCAGCTTCAAGTTGATTAGCATTGCTTCGTTGTTCGATCCTTTATTCGCCTTGAAATACCTTAAGGTTGGCTCCCCCACTTCCACCGGTATCAAAGCTTCCGCACCGTATATAATGGAAAAAGGGGCCTCTCTCGTGCTTAACTTGGCCGTTGTTCGGCAGGCCCATAGAACCCCAGGTAAATCTTTAGGCCAACTGCCTTTTGCTGCTTCCAACCTTTTCTTGAGGTTTTGAATAATCACTTTGTTTGTTGACTCCACTTGACCATTTACGCTCGGATGATAATGTTAAGAGGTAATCCTCTTTATCCTCAAGTCTTCAAGGAACTTTGTAACTTTTGTGTCGATAAACTGCGACCCATTGTCGCATGCAATCTCTTTTGGTATTCCAAACCTGCAAATTATATTTTTCTACAGAGCCTGAACCTTTACCACGTATTGTTACATACGTTCCTCTTTGGTGTCAAAAATTTCGTAGACCTGATTTACCACCAACCGCGAATCATATTTGATTTCAATGACTTCGGAGTCAAGTCCCCGGGCCAATTAGAGCCCTGCAATCAAAGCTTCATACTGTGCTTCATTGTTAGTTAAAGAAATCGTTCTGATGGCTTGCCTTAAGGATTCCCCCGAAGGCGTGATTAAGACTATTCCGAGCCCCGACCATTTAACGTTTGAAGCTCTGTCCAAAAATAAGGTCCAAACTCCCGATGTCAATTCTAACACCATTATTGCCTCCTTAGCTGCCAGAGGCAATAGTCCCGGACTGAAGTCAGCCGCTAAGTCAGCAAAGACTTGCGACTTAATTGCAGTCCTCAGTTTATATTCTATATCGAATTTTCTCATTTTGATGGCCCATTTGGCCAACCTACCCGAGAGCTCGGGTTTATGGCGGATATTCCTCAGAGTAAAAGTAGTTACCACAGCTACCGAGTGGCATTGGAAATAAGGCCTTAGCTTCCGAGCGGCGACTACGAGAGCTAAGACCAGCTTTTTCAGTTATGGGTAGCGAGTTTCTACTCCCTTTAAAATTTTGCTAACTTAACAAATGGGAGATTGCGTACCTTCTTCCTCTCGGACTAAAATTGCACTCACCGCAACTTCTGAAATCGAGAGGTAGAGTAGCAATGTTTCTCCTTCTTTTGGTTTTGAGAGCAACGGAGGGCTTGACAAATATTTCTTCAACTCCTTCAAGGCTCGCCGATACTCCGGTGTCCACTCAAAATTATTTTTCTTTTTTAGTAGTGCGAAGAAGCGATGACATTTTTTTGATAAACGGGAAATGAACCTGCTCAAAGCTGTCAATCTCTTTGTGAGCTTTTGGACTTCTTTTACGTTAGAAAATTGATCTGGGATGTCTTCTATGGCCTTGATTTTATCGGGATTTACCTCAATTCCTCTTTATGAGACTATGAATCCTAGGAACTTACCCGAGCTGACCCCGAACGCGTACTTCTCGAGGTTGAGTTTCATATTATGCTCTCTCAGGATGTCGAATGTTTCTTGCAAATATTTCAAGTGGTCACCTCTTGGATTGAGCCAATCTTAAGTAAACATGTTACCTCTTCTTTGACGAATTTATTCCTTGCTTCAGCAATAGGGCGCTTCTTTTGCCTTACCGGAGGTATATTGGGATCCAAGCTTAACTTGTGTACGGCTATCTCCGTTGGGATTTCTATCATATCCTCGTGCAACCATGCAAAGCATTCAACGTTAATTTTAAGGAATTCAATAAAAGCAGACCTGAGTTCTGGGTGTAGTCCTGTTCCCAAATTGAATTTCCTTTCTAGGAATTCTTCGAACAAGGCAACCTGTTCCAGTTCTTCTGCTGTGGACTTCGTCGCGTCCGTCTCTTCCAGTACTTGAAAATATCTTGGTACCTGATATTGTTTCGACTCTTCTGTCCCCAGGTTATCTGCCTCTATTTCGGGGGCAGGTGTCGGTTCCAGTAATTGCTATGCCGCATGTTCCTTTCCTTTGCTACTGGAGGCCGAAATTGCATTCATCTCTCTCACTACTGGTTGATCACCCTTTATCTGTTTGATCCCCTCAAGTGTCAAAAATTTTAACAATTGGTGATATGTTGAAGGCATAACTTTTATCTCGTGCAGCCATGGTCTTCCCAAGTTGATGTTATACCCCATATCTCCATCTACCACTTCGAAGAGAGTTGTCTTCATTACTCCTTCAGCGTTCGTGAGTAGCAAAATTTCTCCCCGGGTTGTCACGCTTACGAGGTTGAATCTGGCGAGGCATTTCGTTGGCAGAATAATGCTCCCAGTGAGTTTAGATTGCTCCAATACTCTCCATTGTATGATATTAGCTGAACTTCCTGGATCTACTAAAACACGTTTAATTTTGAAATCTAACACATTTACAGAAATTACCAGTGCATCATTGTGTGGTAGTAGTAATCCGTCTGCATCTTCGTTCGTAAATGTGATATCGTTTTCCCGGATCTTTTTACTATGAGTTACCAATACTTTTGTCTTCTTCGCTACCAAAAATGTGACTCCAATAATCTCATTCCCTCCGAAGATCATGTTGATTTTTTGGCGTGGAGGTTCCTCTCCTACTTTCAAGGTTTCCGCGTAACCCTTGTTTCGAGTATAGTTATTTTTAGCTCGGTCACTCAAGAATTCTCTGAGGTGACCATTCTTTAACAGTGTTGCCACTTCTTCCCGGAGGTGTCGGCAGTGCCTAGTCCGGTGGCCGTTAGTGCCGTGGTATTCACACCAAAAATTAGGATCCCTCTGGCTGGGATCAGATTTCATAAATCTTGGGAATCGTGCCTCTTTGATATTCCTCATGGCCGACACCAACTCTACTACACTGAAATTGAAGTTATACTCTGATAACTTTAGGTAAGAAGAATCTCACGACCCCCAGATTTCTTTATCCTGCAGCGATCTGTTGTTCCGGCCATGATCAGTCCTTCTATCAACAGTGAACTTGTATGCTGTATGAAAGCTTCTGCCACGACCTTATGTCAATTCGTAGGGTAAAACCAGTCCCCTTGAAGTCCGTCTATCCGTGTCAATGTCATCTTTCATTGTTTCTCTGTTCTTCTCCCGTCCTTTGGTCGACGATGGAAAGCCCACCTGATCGTCTTCGATCCTTATTTTTGACTCGTACCGGTTGTGGACATCCGCCCAAGTTTGCTTGGAATCAAGAAAACTTTCTTTCAACTTCTGGGAAGCATCTGAACTTCTCGGATTTAAACCTTTGGTGAACTCTTCAGCTGCCTATTCATCCGGGACTCCCGGTAGTAATATCCTTTCCTTCTGGAATCGGGTGACGAACTCTCATAATAACTCGGACTCTCCCTGTGTGATCCTAAATATGTCGGCCTTTCGGACATGTACCTTTTTGGCACCGACATGATTCTTGATGAAAGAATCCACGAGCATCTCAAAGGAATCTATGGAATGCTCGAGAAATAGTGAATACCACGTTAAAGCTCCCCTCATGAGAGTCTCACCAAATTTCTTTAGCAACACAGACTCAATTTCGTGAGGAGCCAAATCATTTCCTTTCACTGCTGTTGTGTAAGTCGTAATGTGCTCATGGGGATCTGAAGTTCCATCATACTTCGGCACCTCAGGCATTTTGAATTCCTTCGGGATTAATTTCGGGGCCGCACTCGGCTTGTACGGTAATTGAATATACTTCTTCAAATTCGGGCCTTTCAATACTGGTGGTGCGCCCAAGATTTGATCCATGCGAGTGTTTACTTCCTTCATGAACGGTAAAATGTCCTCCTTGAACGGGTCGTTATTGTTGTTGAGGCCGGATCTACTCCCTTAGCCCTGTTGGAGCCAACTTCGCCCCTAGGAGTGTTATTATCAATTCTTTGCGTCATATGGTTCGCGGGAACATCATGAGGAACTGGATCTCGCCTGTTTGCATTATTTGAGGCACCCAATTGCACCTGCTTTAGTTCCATCATAACATGATCCTGTCGCGTGAGATGGTCTAGAATGATTGCATGTTGCTCTTGCAGGACCCTCACTGCATCCGCGACATGCTCCTCATCAGCATCATCGGGAGTTGCCTTCCAAACCTGTCGAGGGTACTGCCTATCATGTACCGGTGTAGCGTCATTCCCCTCATTGCGAGTGTCACTGATTGAATCCTCAAAATGAGGCTGTTCCCTTTGAATCTCAGGGTTGCGTGTGCCGTTAACAGTGTTATCTGCCATTTTTTATGCTTTTTTGCTAAGACTAAGTAATCAAAACACGTTAGTAAAAAAGGAAATAATAAATCTAATCGCACGACTCTCTAGGCCCCACGGTGGGTGCCAAACTGTTTACCCAAAAGATGATACAGTTGAATTTATTTGTGGTTTCTAGACAAGTGAAATTAATTTGATCCAAAAAGTAATGAAATAAACTGATGAAATATAAAATACTTAGCCTTAGAATGTAGATGGAACGACGGAGCTAATGAGTCTGGGAATAGGGTTTTCGAGCACAACAATGATAAGATCAAAGGCGAGAAAGTAAAATTATATTAAAATGCTTGTATAGAATGTAGTGCAAGTTAACAGGAAAAGTTCCTCCTTACAATGATAACGAAGCTCACTATTTATAGCTACGTCTAGGAAAGGAAGTCCTTGGATAATGTTGTAACGACCCGACTGGTCGTTTTGAGTATTACAGCTTTGTTCCCCTATTTACTGCTCAATGTGTGCTTTACAATTGTTATATGACTTGCCGGGGTAATTAGTTCGGGTCCGGTGAGGTTTTGGAATGAATTGGAACACTTAGTTCAAGTTTAAAACTTAAGTTGAAAAGGTTGACTGGATGTCGACCTATATGTAAACGACCCCAGAATAGAGTTTTGATAATTCCAATAGCTCCGTATGGTGATTTTGGATTTGGGAACGTGTCCGAAAATTATTTGGAAGCCCGTAGCTAAATTAGGCTTGAAATGGCAAAAATATAAAGTTTAAGTTTGGAAGTATGATCGGGGAGTTGACTTTTTGATATCGGGTCGGAATCTAGCTCTGAAAAGTTTCATAGGTCCATTATTTCATTTATGACTTGTTTGTAAAATTTGAGGTCAATCAGACTTGATTTGAAAGGTTTCAGCATCGAATGTAGAAGTTGGAATTTCTTAGTTTCATTAGGCTTGAATCGGGGTATGATTCGTGTTTTTAGCATTGTTTGATGTGATTTGAAGCTTCGACTAAGTTGTTATGATGTTTTAGGACTTGTTGGTGTATTTGGCTGAGGTCCCGGGGGAATTGGGTGAGTTTAAGATGGTTAACATGTCAAATTTGGACTTAGAACAATTGAAACTTGCTGCTGCCTACTGATGCAATCGCACCTGCGAAACTTGGCTCGCAGGTGCGAGCTCGCAGAAGCGAGCCTGGAATCACAGAAGCATGTGGTCCATAGAAGCGGACGAAATGTCACAGAAGCGACCACATGGTGGCAGATGCGGCCTAGGCTAGGAGTGCACTAGACCGCAGAAGCGGACGCTTCTTCGCAGAAGAAGACTCTTTTTCGCAAAAGAGAGAATGGCGTAGAAGCGGGAGGAAAAACCGTAGAAGCGGTTAAAAGTTCTGCAGAAGCGGAACCTCTGGACAGTGTACAAAAATAGAGGGTTCCGACACTTTTGTCATTTTGGACATTTTCAACACGATTTTGGGCGGTTTTTCAGAGAGAATTCACGAGAAATATTGAGGTAAGTCACTTGTGATCATTGTTAGTCAATAATATTGGATTATCATTGAATATTTCAACTAGATTACATGTTTTGGAGGTGAAATTAGAGGATTTGGGCTGAGGGATTTCAAAATAAGATTTTAAGATTTGGAGGTCGAGGGTAAGCACCCTCCTATTCCATCCAAGAGGTTGTGAGTTCGAGTCACCCCAAGAGCAAGGTGGGAAGTTATTGGAGGGATAGAGCCAAGGGTCTATCGGAAACGGCCTCTCTACCCTAGGGTAGGGGTAAGGTCTGCGTACACACTACCCTCCCCAGACCCCACTAGTGGGATTATACTGGGTTGTTGTTGTTATTTTTGTTGTTGAGGTCGAGTTGATGTCGGAATTTGATAAATTTGGTATGGTTGGACTGGTGGTTGAATGGGCGTTCATATTTTGTAACCTTTGTCGGGTTCGAGATGTTGGCCCCACGGGCGATTTTTGAGTTAAATTTTGGATTTTGTTGGAAAATTAGTATTTTCATATGGAATATATTCCTATGATTTGTATTGACTAAATCAAATTGATTGTGACTAGATTCGAGGCGTTCGGAGGCCGATTCGCGAGGCAAAGTCATAGTGGAGTAAATAATTATACGGTTTGAGGTAAGTAACATTTCTAAACTTAGTTCTGAGGGTATGAATCCCTGAATTTTGTGCTATATCAATTGTTTGAGGTGACGCACATACTAGGTGACGAGCGTATGTGCGGGAACCATAGAAATTGTGACTTAATAAATTCTGTGGTGTTGTAAAATTAAAGAATCATGTTATTATTTGAATGTTCGCCACGTGTTAGGTAAATTGAGCTGAGACTCATATTAAAATCATGTTTAGGCTACGTGCCG
The DNA here is from genome assembly GCA_000715115.1 of Nicotiana otophora. Classification (NCBI taxonomy): domain Eukaryota; kingdom Viridiplantae; phylum Streptophyta; class Magnoliopsida; order Solanales; family Solanaceae; genus Nicotiana; species Nicotiana otophora. The sequence continues at coordinate 60,094 of AWOL01S0041560.1, read as the reverse complement.
ATATATTGGGACCCATAGGGTCGTGTTGCTATTGAATTTAATTTTTTAAAAATATACATTTCATACTCAGCCATGTTCATCCATTGTGAGGATATTTATGGGATTGGGGCTCCCGCCTGCAGTAGGCCATATCGGCTATATATATATTATTATTCTATGGATCGGGGCTGCCTGCCTGGAGCAGGCCTTATAAGCTTTATTATTATATGGATCGGGGCCGCCCGCCTGCAGCAGGCCATATCGGCTTTATATCACACTTGGACTGAAGGATCCCCTCCGGAGTCTGCATCCCCCCCCCCAAACAGTGAGCGTAGACGATTTATATTCGGGATGAGCTTCCTAGGGAATGGACTTGCCTTACTTATTTATATTTGTGATGAATTTCTCTGGACATGGATCTTGTCCGAATCACTCTAATTTTGGGATAAATTTACCCCTGGGCTGGATTTGACCTTATACAGTACTGAGTCACTAACTATCAGTTGATGTATATATATATATATGGGATGATATTTTCCTGGGTTGGATTGGCCATATATAGTCCTGAGTGACCAAGTTATTGTGATCGTGAGTATACAAGGTTTTTCAACAGAAATGTCATATTCCTCATATCATTTAGTATTGATCTATTTTTCTTATACTGAGTTTAACTGTTGTACTTGAAAGCATGTCTACATTTCTGTACTATTATTTCTATACTAGACTGTACCTGCTGAGCTCGTCACTACTTTCAGCCCAAAGGTTAGTCTTGTTACTTATTGAGTTGTTTGTACTTATACTACACTCTGCACCTCGTGTGCAGATCCAGGTGCCTCCGGATATGGCAACTATTATATCTCAGAGTGTTATCAGTTGGAGACTATCAAGGTAGTTGCCTGGCATCTGCCGACCTTGAGACTCTTCCTTTTAGTTATTGTACGGTTCTATATTTTTAGATAGTGTTGTTATCAGTTAGACTTTTATCATTTAGATGCTCATGTACTCAGTGACACTGGTTTTTAGGAGTGTTTTGTATCTGTAATTGTGAGGTTTTCTATTGAATTCAAATATTATGTTTTCAAACTTAAAAGATATTATATTTTATTGAGGTTGTCGGCTTGCCCAGTATTGAGATAGGCGCCATCACGACATGCAGATTTTGGATCGTGATAAGTTGGTATCAGAGACTAGGTTATATTAGTCTCACGAGTCATGAGTAGGTTTAGTAGAGTCATACGGATCGGTATGGAGACGTCTGTACTTATCTTCGAGAGGCTATCGAACCCTTTTAAATTACAACCAAAGATCCAACCTCCTACACTTCAAGATCGGGGACTTGGTGTTAAGAAAATATAATGAGCCGACTTGTCGTTTTGAACATTTACGCTCCTTTCAACTATTTTAAGTCTTGAATAGTTTCATATGATGTATTATGATGGGTGTGAATCGTCAGTTTTGATGTTTCAGGTGTTTCAAGATTAGTTCGGAAGAATAGATTTCATGTTGGAAGCTTAAATGAAAAAGGTTGACCGGAGTTTGACTTTTGTGCTTACTACTCCGGAATTGAGTTTTGATAATTCCAATAGCTCCGTATGGTGATATTTGACTTAGGAATGTGTCTGAAAATTATTTGGAAGTTCGTAGTTGAATATTGCTTGAAATGGCGAAAATAGGAAGTTTAAGTTTGGAAGTTTGACCGAGGAGTTGACTTTTTGATATCATGGTCGGAATCCAGTTCTGAAAATTTTCATGAGTCCTTTATATCATTTATGACTTATGTGCAAATGTTGAGGTCAACCAGACTTGATTTGATTGGTTTCGACATCCAATGTAGAAGTTGGAATTTCTTAGTTTCATTAAACTTGAATTGGGGTATGATTCGTGGTTTTATTGTTATTTGAGGTGATTTGAGATTTTGACTAAGTTTGTATGATGTTTTAGGACTTGCTGGTATATTTGTGTAAGGCCTCGGGGGCCTCGGGTGAGTTTCGGATGGTCAACGGATAACTTTTTGGACTTGAAATTTTTCTGATGTTTGTACCTAGTTTCCTTATACACGATCGCATGAACTTGTCCGCGATCTTGTAGGCTTGTTTGGGGCAGTGATGATTTTTTTCTATGCGATCACGAATGCTGGAATGCGATCGCGCAAGTTTGGCTATGCTGTGCTTCGCGAACGCGTGGTTAGGGTCGCGTTCGCGGAGAGGAAGTAAGGCAGCCGGGGCCATGTGCTTAATGTTTCACGATCGCGTGAATGAGTCCGCGATCGCGTAGGTCTGTGGAACTGTGCTTTGCGATAGCGTGGAATTTGAGCAGTAAGAGATTTGTCTTTCGCGATCGCGTGAATGAGTCCGCGATCACGTAGAGTAAATATCTGGGCAGTGACTTTAAGTTTTGAAAATGGGACTTCGTCCCATTTTCCATTTTTACCGATTTGGATCTCGGAGAGAGGCGATTTTCAGGATATTTTCAAGGAAAACAATGAGGTAAGTGTTCTTAACTCAATTTTGATCAAATTACCCAAATCTATGGTTGTTTTTAACGTTTAATTGGTGATTTAAGTTGGAAACTTTTGAAAACCCTCCTGGATAAATTTGAAGATTTGAGGGTCGAGTTGATGTCAGAATTTGGTAAGATTGGTATGGTTGGACTCGTGGTTAAATGGATATTCATATTTTATAACTTTTATCGGGTTCCGAGACATGGGTCCCACAAGTAATGTTTGAGTTAAATTTCAGATTTCAGTGGAAAATTAGTATTTTCATATGGAATTAATTCCTATAATTTGCATTGACTTAATCGAATTTTTTGTGACTAAATTCGAGTCGTTCGGATGCCGAATCGCGAGAAAAGGTTTATTGGAATAAAGAATTACACGGTTTGAGGTAAGTAATACTTCTAAACTTGGAGCTGAGGGTATGAACTGTGATTATACGTGTTATGTGATTTGTTTGGTGGTGACGCACATGCTAGGTGAAGGGAGTGTGGCAGTGCACCGTAGAAATTGTGACTCAGTCAATTCTGTAGGGCTGTGTAGTCAAGTATCTTGTTATTTTCCATGAACTTTTTCATCTGTTAGAGAAACTGAGATATGAGTCATGCTAAAAATCATGCTGAGGCTATATGCGGGTACTATTAAGACCCACAGAGGTCGTGTTGCTGTTGAATTATTTGTCTAAATTGTAATTTCATACTCAGTTATGTTCATTCATTTCATATCATCTCTCAGTCTCTGTTGCTATTTATGATTCATTATATCATCATTTTGGGCTAGTTTCATGACATTCAGAACCTGAGAGACTGGAAAGATTGACAAGTGAGCGAGGCCGAGGGCCTGATTCTGAGGATATATATGGGATAGGGTTGCACACCATAGCAGGCCATATTGGCTTTATATATGTTATTATTATATGGATCGGGGCTGCACGCCGCAACAAGCCTTATAGGCTTTATTATTATGGGATCGGACTGCACGTCGTAGTAGGCCACATCGGCTTTATATAGAGCTTGGGCTGAAGGAGCCCCTCCTGAGTTTGCACCCCCCACAGTGAGCACAAATGATTTTATATTTGGGATGGACTTCCCAGGGCATGGATTGCCTTAATTAATTATATTTGAGATGGACTTCTTAGGGCATGGAGTTGCCTTATTTATTTATAATTTACCTGGGCATGGATCTTGCCCGAATCATTTATTATATTTGGGATAGAGTTCCATGGGCTTGATTGGCCATGTACATTACTGAGTGACTGAATGACAGTTATTATATATATATATGGGATTGATCTTCCCTGGGCTGGATTGGCCATATACAGTACTGAGTGATTGGGTACACTGAGAGTGTGAGTACATGAGTTCATCACAATGCTGCATTGCATTAGACATGCATACTTGATACGTAGGAATATAGAAGTATATTTTTCCTCATGCCATCTGATAAGAAAATTTCTTATCTGTCGTTAAAGGTTTTAGAAAAATCACAGATTTCAGACTTACTCATATTTTCGATTACTTTCGGCAAAATATTTGAGTTTTACTGTCATATTGAAAAGAAAATGTTTATTATTCGGAGTTTTATACGAGCTGAGCACTTTATTATTGAGTTATAACTTGTGTTGCTTTAAATTGTATTGTTATGAGATGTTATTGGTTATTGGTGTGGACTCTGACCTGGGTACAAGCTCGTCACTACTTTCAACCTAAGGTTAGGTTTGTTACTTATTAAGTATATGAGGTCGGTTGTACTCATACTACACTTCTGCACCTTACATGCAGATTTCTGATGTTGATGTCGCTGCGTACAGCGAGAGCTGGATCAGAAGATGTACTTGCATTCCAGTCATTGCTACTTCTTGTTCATGGTAGCTTTAGAATTTTTAATCTGTTCATGTATATTTCAGACAAATGACGTGTTTTTATTTCACACAAGTTTTGTAAATTCTAATCTTAGAAGCTCATAATCTGTACTACCAGTCTTTGGGAAATGTATTAGAGTCAGTTAAATATTAATTGAATCGGATTGTGTTATTTGGCTTACCTAGCAGGTTAGGTTAGGTGCTATCACGGCTAGTTGGATTTTGGGTCGTGACAGAAAAGTAACACTGCATACTCGAAACCCGAACGAGGGAAAGCTGGGACCGAATTGGGAAGGACCATATCAAGTCATCGGAATTACCGGTAAGGGCTCGTACAAACTCGAAGCAGGAAACGGTGTACCGCTACCGAACAACTGGAACGTGACGCACTTAAAGCGATACTACTGCTAAGGTACGATTTTATTTACTTTTTTTAATATTATGAATCGGGCTAACACTTGCAGGCAACCGCCAAAGGAAAATGTGACTATTAGGACTGAAAGCGTGCATTGCACTCTTTTTCCCTTAAACCGATATTGTCCCAAATGGGTTTTCCGGCAAGGTTTTTAATGAGGCAACAATAAATCGTGCTAACTTAGATTCGAAGATCGGTTTTAAATATGAGCCAATGGTCGCATCAATAGTATCTGAGCCCTCTCAAGATCGACCTTGTATACTGAGGGCCATCACCCTCGGGTTAAGATTTCTTAGCAAGGAAAGAATGAAACTTTTTATTTGAACAACTAAGGCTCGGTGGTTAGGATTTATTGTAAGGGCCTAACGGTCAAATGAACCGTACCCGCGTAGGCCACCTTAGCCATAATACAACATTTTACACGCTTTCGATCATGTACTTTACACACATAAATGAAAGAAAGTTTCCACCTTCCAATTACGTATTTTTGCCTCTTCGAACATAGAGCCCAAGGGCTATCACTATTCGAGGACTATCGAGCCCAAGGGCTACCCCTATTAAGGTACTATCGAGCCCAAAGGCTACCCCTACTCGGGGACTATCGTCTGAAATATATTCGGGCAACTCGAGCTACCAAATCTCGGAGGCACAAAACCTATTGGGTAGTTCCTAAACACAAAAGGCTACGGCCACCCTAAAAATGACTCGAAGATGTCCGAAGCTCGTAATCAAAGCATAAGGGCTTCGTAAAACTTCAAAACATGCTAAAAGGTTACCCTTGGAAAAAGCATCGTCAAAAATCACTTAAGCATCTTGGGAAAACTTCCGATCACACCGAGTTTTCAAAGCCTCAAGTAAATAAAGTTGCATCGAAGTCAGGGGCTGTTCGGACCTCTGAAAAGCAAATGACTTATTATCATATTTGATTCTATGCAAAGGCAGTAGAAATATTTGCAAGAATAGAAAAGATGCTAAAAAGGTGAAGACTCGAAATTGCCAAAAAGGGAAATTTTATATATTCCAGAATGTCTTTACAAAAGCCCAACAAAAACAACCTCAAAATAAACAAAAAACAATAATCTAAGGCATTCATTCCTGATCTTCGTCGGGGCCCGATTCGGTGTGAGAACCGTCGCAGCCTTCGAATTCCTCGGAACCCTCGGATTCCTCTGTACCCTCAGGTTTAGAAAGTTTCTTTGCCTCGACCTCAAGTTTCCTTGCCTCCTCGATCTCGGCCGACAAGTCAAAGCCTCGAGCATGGATCTCTTCGAGGGTCTCCCTCCGAGAGAGCCACCTCATTTATTCGGTATTAGTCTTCAGGCGGGCCTCGACTTCTTCAATGTAGGCCTTGTACTGGGCCACCATATCTTCGGCATCATCGGAGGTTGTGTAAAACCTGGACCTTGTTGCTTTATATTCTTTAATGATAGCATCCCGTTCTGCTAGGGTCGAGCTCAAATATGCTTAGAGTTCGTCAATCAGCCGGGATCGCTTGTTGGCTTACTCTTTCGCCACCCAAAGTTGAACCTCTATCAATGCTAGCTGTGCCTGGGTAGTTTCCTTCTCTGAAGCTAGCCGGTCCATTCTGCTTTTCCAACCGTCATCCATGGTTTGGACCTTCTTCATTTAAACTCAAAGTTGGGTGATCAGGTCGATCTTCTCCTAGACCTGCGAGGTTCGGTCGTTAATTACCATAACTAGTTCCTCATTTCTAACTTCAAATACCTTTACCTTTTCAACCAGGTCGGCATGTTCTTGCCTCAGGGTCGAAGACTCCTTCTAAGCCCTATCTAGCTCGGCCTGTAAGTCCTTGATGGCCCCGTCCTATTGCTCACTGAGGAGCTTGTATATATCCCTTTGTTAAGCCTTCTCCTTGAGCTCGAGCTCGAGCTGATTGACCTCGACCCGGTACCGGAGGAAGATCTCATGATGAAGTACCGAGGCTTGCGAAATAATGAATGACGTGAGAGACATCAAAACCTAAGTAAAATCCAAAAAGATGTAATGATTCTTTACCCGGTTCAGTGCATGTTGTTCCTTATTGAAAAGGCACGGCACATTCACCTCGTTCATTTTTGCTTGGTCCTCCTCAGTCACCAAGCATTAGAGGTAGCTGACTATGCCCACGGGGGCAGATAGAACCCGGTCATCTTCCGGGACAATAAGAATGATTGATTGTTTGCGACCGGGGTCCACACTCGGAGTAGAAAATTGGTTAATCAATTTTGGGCTCGAACTCGACCCGCCAGTTAATCAAATATGGTCAGAGCTCACCCAGCCTAGAAAATGCTTCCAAATGGGACGAGTCCACACCATCAAGTAAAAGAGTGAAGGGGATCATCCGTGCAATGGATCGCTTCGTTGGACTTCTCTTTTCCTGCTTGGGCCTCTTTGAGCATGGACTCGATGTAGGAGGCATCCCCAAAATTTTTATTACATCGTGCGCTTCATTCAGAGAGGAGCCGGCGTCCCGGGGGGTCTCGGGCCCCGTCTCCATACCGATTTCCCGAGTCTGAGGGAGGTCGACCTCATGAATCTCCCCCTTGGCTGACGCCTGCTCCCCGAGAGGGGTCGATCCATGAGCAATAAAAATGTCATCTTCTTCAAACTCATCCTTGAGCCGAAGAAGTGAATCAGAGTCTAGCGCCCGAGATGTAATGACCCGACCGGTCGTTTTGCTTTCTAGATCCCCATTCCCCTAATTAAGACTCCCCGTATGTGCTTCGATTATTTTATGACTTGCAGAGATGGTTAGTTTGGGTTTGGAAAGGTTCAGATTGAAATTGGAATATTTAGTGGGCGTTTGTTCATAATAATTATAAACTTATAAAAAAAAGTGAAAAGTAATTTCAAGTGAAAATGATATTTGAAAATTACATTTTTTTGGACATGAATATAATTTTGGGCTATTTTTCAAGTTTTGTGAGAGATCTGAGTAAAACTTTTAAAAAATAGCTTTTCTGGAGTTTTTCAAATTTTTGAAAAATTCCAAATTTCATCTTCAAGTGAAAATTGGAAATTTTATAACCAAACACCGATTTCGAAAAAAAAAGTGAAAATATTGAGAAAAAAGTGAAAAATGCTTATGTCCAAACGGGCTCTTAGTTCCTTAACAGTAGCCTATGATGGTTAAGTTTGACTCGAGTCAACATTTTGAGTAAACAACCTTGGTATCGGGATTCGATGGACCCAATAGGTTCATATGGTAGTGTGTTCGGATTGGGTTTCGGATGACCCAGGAGCGTTTTGGTGCTTAATATTGAAAGTTGGCGCATTGAAGGTTTTTCAAGTTCTTTAAGTTTGGTTTGGAGTAGACTTTGGTGTTATCGAGATCCGTTTGGGATTTTGATCCTGAGAGTAGTTTTGTATAGTGATTTAAGACTTGCATGTAAAATTTGGCGTCATTCTGAGTTGATTTGATAGGAATCGGACGCGCAGAAGTGGCTTTACAAGTTTTTGAGTTTCATGATTTGATTCATGCGTTTTGGTGTCCGATTCGTGATTCTAGATGTTATTACGGTATTTTGATCGCGCGAGCAAGTTCGTATGATATTTTTAGACTTGTGTGGACGTCTGGTGTGGAGTTCCGGAGGCTCGGGTGAGTTTCAGATGCGTTCGGAGAGGTGGAGGGACTTCAGTTTTTCTGATTTTTTTGCTGGTGCCTCAAGTATCGCAAATGCGAGGTTTTTTTTGCATTTGCGATTTCGCCTTCGCAATTGCGATGAAGCCTAGGCAAGGTAGAACTCGCATTTGCCAGCTTTTCTATCGCTTTTGCGATCAGCACCACTTCGCATTTGCGAAGCTTTTGGTCGCAAATGTGACCTGGACACAAATGATCAGACTTCGCAATTGTGATGCTTTTGTCGCATTTGCGAACCAGATGTCGCAAATGTGACATCTGTGACTGGCGTAAGGGCTTTTATTACGGGACTTAGACCTTTTTCCTCATATTTTCATTTAGTCTTGGGAGATTTTGAGAGCACTTTAGAGGGTGATTCTCATAAAAATTCTAAGGTAAGTAACTCCCACCCATTTCCATGTTAATTATGCAGATTTTAGGTAGATTAAACATGGAAAAATTGTGAAACCTTGGGGAATTTGTGAAAAACCTAGGGTTTTGGTAAAAATGAGATTAGCCACTAAATTGGTTATGGAATTAAGTAAAAATTATATATTTGAGTTCGTGAGGCTATGGGTGATATTTATCTACGAACATTTCCGGAATCCGGGGAGGTGGGCTCGGGGGCGAATTTTAAGAATCTTTCAATTTGGATTGGGTAATTACTCTAATAGCTAAATTATGAACTTTTGAGTATATATTGATTAAATTATATAATATTTGACTAGTTTCAGATTTTTGCGGCATCGACTTGGGGATTTTAGAGTGGATTAGTGGACCGGAAGTAAGCTTGGGAATGAGGTAAGTCTGTTGCCTAACCTTGTAAGAGGGAACTCATCCCCTTAGGTCTTTCTTGTTGTGTATTACTTGTGTGGGGAGTTACGTACGCAAGAGGTAACGAGAGTACGTGCGTAGCTATATTCCATGATATGTCTGGGTAGACTTAGATCAACATCATGCTTTTAATTATACCGTTGTGTTTATCTTGTGTATTGACTGTCTTGAATACAGCTGAGACTAGGGATTTGAAAGTTGCAATTATCGACTTAGCCTTCTTATTTTTAAAAATTGAGGAATACTTAATAACTATGAAATGTCCATATCTTCTCGACTCGCAAGTACTTCCGTGAGTGAGGTAAACTTCTCTACTCTAATGGGATCGGGCCATTCTCCTCGGCAATATGGTAAAACCACTTTTATGGGATCCGGCTGTTTGCCTCGGCAGTATGGTAACACCAATCTTATGGGATCGGGTCGCTCGCCTCGGTAGTATGGTAACACCACTCTTATGGGATCGGGTTGTTCGCCTCGGCAGTATGATGGCAACACTATTCTTATGTTATCGGTCCATTCGCCTCGGCAGTACTGAGTACCACTATTCTTATGGGATCAGCCCGTTCACCTCTGCAACTTCGTGTTTAATAATCAAAATGGGTTCCAATTGGGATATAATTGAGTTAGGGTCTTCACGGCCAGTTATGAGATGTTAGTGATGTGTTACGGACTCCTGTTGTATTTATTGTAGTTGCTTATATTTGTCTCATTGATACCCGTTGTATGTTCACCATGTCTACTTTATGCACTTTCATTATTATTATTGACCTCTAGTAAGTGTCAAGTCGACCCCTCATCACTACTTCTTCGAGGTTAGACTAAATACTTATTGGGTACGCATTATTCTCTGTACTCACGCTACACTTCTGCACTGATATGCATGTACTGACACAGGTTCCACCAACGGTCACGCGGGCACGTAGCCGATCATCTACGGAGACTTAAGGGTGAGCTGCTTGTCTTACTACGATCCGCAGCACCGGAGTCTCGTTCCACCCTATTTACTATTCTTGTCTATTACTTTTGGATAATAGTTTTTAGTAGTTTCGTATAATCTCTAGATTGCTCATGTACTTGTGATGCCAGGTTTTGGGGATTGGTAGCACTTATGTATTGTTGTACTTGTCATTTCTATCACTGCAAAGTATATACTTATTATGTTGCTATTTTGGTTTAAAAGGACTTATCACAGTTGTATGAAATTTGGTATAACGGTAGTGTTAGGTGAAGTCTAGACCTAGTACGAAATTGGATCGTGACAGCTTGGTATCAGAGCTTTAGGTTCACATAGGTCTCACGAGTCATGAGCAGACCTAGTAGAGTCTTGTGGATCGGTACGGAGACGTCCGTGCTTATCTTTGAGAGGCTATATAAGGTGTTGGGGAATTTCTCTTTCTTCATCTCCTATCATGCGGTTGATATTATACTAAGTGTCTTTCTATTGATCTCTCACATATGGTAAGAACGCGCGCGGCGGATATACCACTCGGTCGAGGGGCTGCTCCCCCCGTTGCTAGAGGCCGAGGTAGAGGCCGGGGGAAGGCCCCAGCTCAGTCAGAGGACGAGGGTGCCCTAGGGTTTCTCCCGTTATGCCACATATGTATCCAGTGGAGGATCCTGTTGTTGAGGAACAGGATGAGGCGCCTGTAGCTGTGCCAGCCCAAGCAGATTTCATGACTGCGCCGGGATTCCAGGAGGTCATGGGTTGTATGATGTGGTTCATGGACTCAATGACGCATGCTGGTTTATTTCCAGCGAACCCTGCCACATCTCAGGCGGGAGGGGGAGCACAGACCCCTACCGCTCAGGCTCCAAGGCACACCGCTGCTGTTTATCAGACCCCAGGTATACTACCTACGGGCGGAGCCTAGCTTGTTGCAACAACTATGCTAGTGGCTATACCAGTCACGACCGATGATCAACAGAAGTGGCTAGATAGATGGACTAGGCTTCGCCCCCTGCTTTTGGAGGTGAGCGGTCAGAGGACCCCAGGATTTCATTGACCGGTGCAAGGATAGGCTCCAAAACATAGGGATATTGGAGTCCAACGAGGTGGACTTCACCACTTTTCAGTATGAGGGCAAGGCCCCTAGATGGTGGCATGAGTATCTTCTTAGCAGGACTGCAGGTTCACCTCCCTTGACTTGGGATCAGTTTACACATCTGTTCTTGGAGAAGTATATACCACCTTATGAGAGAGAGGAGCTTCAGGGTCAGTTTGAGCAACTCCGTCAGGGTCATATGTCTATCTTTGACTATGATGTGAGATTCACTGACTTGTCTCTCCATGCATCTATTATACTCCCCACAGATGCAGAGAGGGTGCGGAGGTTCATTGTAGGTATGCACCCTAATATTCAGGTACTTATGGCCCATGAGGCAGAGATGGGGACTTCTTTTCTTCAGGTTGTGGATATAGCTCGGAGGATCGAGCGTATTCTCAATCGCAGTGGAGAGTTTGTACTGAGGGACACGTGGCCTTGGCAGTTTGGAGGATTTCGTGGTGCCCCACCTGGGGGCAGAGGTCAGTTCATGAGGGGCCAGCCAAGCAGTCCCATGCAATCAGCACCACCGCCTGCTCGGGGTGCTCTAGCATGACCTTTTTCAGTGCCATTCCAGAGAGTGCTTATCGCCCGCCAACTATTCAGAGTTCCTCCAATGGGTATTCAGGACATCGGGGTCAAACATCAGGTCAGAAGTCCACCGTTTCGAGGGGTTGTTTCAAGTGCAGGGATCTTGGCCATGTGAAGAGGTTTTGTCCCAGACTTTGGGGCAAGGCTGAGCAGCAGGACTATCAGCCCATGATTATCGCACCAGTTGCCGCACCAGCTGTCCGGCCACCCAGAGTCAGAAGGCAGGTAGGTAGGGGTCGTCCAAGAGGTGAAGGCCAGTCAGATGGTGCTCCAGCTAGGTTTTATGCCTTTCCATCCAGACCAGATGCAGTAGCCTCAGATGTCGTGATCACACGTATTATTTCTATTTGTGGTAGGGATGCTACGGTACTATTTGATCCAGGGTATACATATTCATATGTTTCATCTCTATTTGCTCATTTTTTGGGTATTCCTCACGAGTCCTTGTGTATTTCTTTATATGTATCCACGCCAATGGGTGATTCTGTTGTTGTGGATCGGATTTACCAGTCCTGTATCGTGACTTTTTGCGGTTATGAGACTAGAGTGGATCTGTTGTTACTTGATATGACCAACTTTGAAGTCATCCTGGGCATGGACTTGTTGTCCCCATATCATGCCGTCCTTGATTGCCATGCCAAGACTGTTACCTTGGCCATATCAGAGTTGCCCAAATTAAAGTGGAAAGGTTCATCTATCAATGCATCTAGTTGGGTTATCTCTTTCTTGAAGTCTCGACACATGGTCGAGAAGGGTTGTTAGGCTTATCTAGCTTATGTTCGGGATGCTGTTGTAGAGACTCCGATGATTTATTCAGTGCCCGTGATGGGAGTTCTCCAATGCATTTCCTTCTGATCTACCAGGCATGCCACTAGATCGTGATATCGATTTATGTATTGATTTGGCTCTAGGTACCCAGCCTATCTGTATTCCATCGTACCTCATAGCTCTAAAAGAGTTGAAGGAGTTGAAGGAACAGCTTGAGGAGTTCCTAGCGAAAGGGTTCATCAGACCGAGTGTGTCGCCTTAGGGTGCACCAAAGTTGTTCGTGAAAAAGAAGGATGGGATTATGCGGATGTGCATTGATTATCGCCAGTTGAACAAAGTTACCATTAAGAACAAGTACTCGTTGTTGCGCCCCTTTTTCTCGCGAAAGCGGGAAAGAGAAGAGTCACCACCTAATGGTTTTTAGGGTGCGTTAGGACACCTATTATGCAAATGACTATGTTTTGACTAGTCAGCGTCACCAAAGATCGAGTAAGGGCTCAAATTACCTCAAAGAGAAGATGTTAGGCACTCTACGAGGTCCACAACTGCGGGTCCCGACCAAACTTATGATTATGTGGATTACAATTAGGCTAAGTGATCAAATAAACAAAGCGAATGTAAAGGTCAAAGAATTTCATTACAACATGATTAGTACAGATCTTAGTACGAATATAGGGATACGACCATTTGGATCTAATAACAACATATAAAAGAGGGGGAGAGGGGTCCTAAGTTTTTTAGCCTAAAGGATCACCCCGTGCAACATAAATAATACTTCGCAACTCCCTTGTAATAGTGAGTTACTCATATTATTCAGCGGGCATAGACTATCATCTCCTGCTACCCGATTACTATATTAAAGTTGTTTACCTGAAGCGCGCTAATTCAAGTCTAAGCCGTGCTCTATGCGTGTACTACTCGTCCCATTCCTATGGTCCAGGAGGTATTGGACCTCTACTAGGGCAGTTCTAGACCTTACTTAGGTTTCTCAGAAATGTCAACCTAGGAGACATACAAAACACATATTGGACTTCAAATATGGGCAGTTAAGGGCTCAAGTTAGCCTCCATACTTAAGCAACACATGCATGCGAAATAGGTTTTCACGTTAGGCCGTTTCAGAATTAAGAACCTTAAGCCCTATAGACATGATTTCTATGTGACTATGCATTAAAAGATACAAGCAGTTTCAGAGGCTATGCGTTGCTTATCTCCAAATAATTATACGATTGTTGCATGCTGATTTGAGATTGCAAATTTCCAGTTATTTAACCTATAGATGCTGCGTCTAGGTGATTTATGCACTAAGTGGCAATGAAATCTATTGGAGGAAAGCCCAGGATTATTCATGCTTTTCGAGCAGCAAACAACGTTTAGAAAATTAACATTTTTTGGCGAGTAGTAATACCCTATAGGTAGGATCTCTAACAATTGGCGATTGGAACCAATTCTATTGTTATACTTTAACCTTATAGGCATGTTTTCTAGGTGAACAGTGTAATACAGTAGCGAATGAAATGATTAAAATCCTATAGGCATGATTTCTAGTGGATATGCTGCAGTGATGCAAATTGAAGGAAAATTCAATGATATTTATTTCCTATGGGCAGGTTTTCTAATAACATGTAGCAATATTTGAACTCACACTTTGCTAATAGACAAGTAGTGTGAGTGTGTGCTTCTCTTAATGCCATGAGTTCTACAATGCACATAGAGATTGAACGGCATATATAGCAGATGAATCATTAAATCCTACAGGCATATTTTCTACCCTTGCATGCAAATACCAGAATTTACCCATCCCCCGTTTTTACTAACACCCCAATTGTTTATTACAAAGTTATTATAGGCCCAATAATGAATATGATTACAAATATTATACAAATAATGACAGTAGGCCCAAAGTGGGCCCAAGAGAAATACCCGGAACTGTTGGGCCTTCAACAATTCTCCCATGGTACACCCAGATTTTCAACAAGGAACCATATTCATCAGCACAACTCAGAATCCATAGAAAATCTCAAAGCCAAATCACACAACCATAGATCAACCATATTACCCATGCATTAAATCACTTAAACCAACCAGCTTACATGTTCATTAGGCAATATGAAGAAGGAATTGAGTGGGGTAGTTCAGGCCTCAGTAATAGAGAAAGTGGCTAAAAGACCCCAAACTCTAGTGTGTCAGAGTTCACAAGGGTCTCAAATGAACCCCGAGCAGTGCTCACACTAGGGAGGTCAGTAGTAAGAGTCTTGGTGGCCTTGGATTTCAGTCGGCCAAGAATGATAGGTTCAGAATAGCACAGGTAACAAATGAGAGGGAGTGGACAATGGTTAAGGGACAAAAGTTGAGGAAATACACTTATAGTTTAGAAAGAAAACATAACAAAGTTGAGAACACAAAATAGTTAATCAAAAGGTCAACAAGATTTAGAAGCAGGTTCAACACTTAGCAAAAATAACACATTGGCAGAAAGCACATTGGGAGTTGGAGGAGAGTCAAGTTCCCCGAGATTACAAGATCAACCAGATTATCATACTAAGGTGCATATTATCAAACAAATCTAAGTGGGGTACTAACTTAAAAGGTTTAAAACTTAAAGGTACAAATTATGCTAAGGATTCATCACAATATCATAAGACAACCATGTTAACTTATATCATGAAGGAGAGAAGTATCAAACATGGTATGGAAACAAAAACTAAGATAATCATTCTAAAGGTTTCAAACATTTACTAAGGATGTAGGATTAAGCAAAACAGAGACATGATGTGAGACACATTAACAGGGGAGCAGATCATAGTTGATAGAAAAGGATCTTAACATAGATTAGAACACATTACATGTGCAAGTCTCTCATTACAGAGATTCAGAACAGAGTGGGAAAGCAAGTTCATGTCAAATAGCAAAATTAGGCATTCAGGTATTGACATAGTAGACTAATGAACTTAAGAGGGTTCAAATTATTCAAATTAGGCATAAACATGTCTCAGAACTGGCAGCATTAGGTAAAATTAAATACTAAAGAGGTTCAAAACAAAATACAAAACTAATCAAAGTTGCACACAAAAGTAGCCCAGAAACACATTAAGCCAGGAATTTCAGAGGTAAGGATGTGTGAATCATAAACACATAAGAACGAAATTGCAAAGCCAAGTGACTTACCAGTTAAACGAACAATAAGGAAGAACAAATTCCACAATGTTTCTGAGTATCAACAAAGAACAAGAACCTAGAATCTCAATGCGTCAAAGTTCCCAAGGGCTTCAAGGGAACCCCGGGCAGTGCTCGCACCAAGAAAAGGTTGAAAAGTTGAATCCCGGTGGCCTTGGCTTTCAGCCGGCTAAGAATCAAGGTATAGAATAAGAGAACGAGAGAACAATAAAGTGATAGCTCCAATTTTTAGTGAAAGTCTAGCGATTCATATCTTTTCTCAAAGGGGAATGGGGAGGGGTTTATATAGTGACAGAAATCGAACAAGTAAACAAGGAAACACTGTAAAATCAAACATAAATTAGGAAGTAATAACATGCAGAATCAATAAAAATCGAATTAGGAAAAAAAACAGGTAAACCCTAGTTGACAAAAATCGAAAATTAGCAGGAAGTACTGGCTATTCGGACCCATATAGCCGGGTCATGATGTATATGGACTAAATTCTTTCCAGATTCAAGCAATTGAAGTTGAACGGACCCAAATCTGAGAGATAGTACTTGACAAGTTTAGGCAAATGCTAAGTGATATCATAGCCTTGCAAGTAGTACCGATATTACACATAAAAGGTAAGAAAATCATGGAAAGAATCCATGATTGAGACGGATTTGGAAAAAATTGAGAGGTCGGCTAGGGTTTCGGAGGAGAGGAGAAAAAAGGATTCAAAGGCAGCGTCTGGGAGAAAATGATAGGGTTTTGGGGCGGGTTAGGTTAATAAAACGGGTGAATGGCTATGGGTCATTAATCATTTGAGATCAACGGCCAGGATTAGCGGATAAGAGGGCGGGTCACGGAACGGGTCCCGACCGGGACCCAACCCGACCGGGTTATAAGTAAAGGGGTCATTTGTCTTGGGCCAGGTGGTTGGGCTAAGGATACTGGACCAATATTTGTCCAACTAATTAGTTTAAATATGGGATATTATTTAAATAGGAAATATTTATCGAATGTAACTTATATAAATGATTAATAAATAAATAAGAATATTATTTATGCAATAAATGATTAAAAATAATAACTTAGTATTACAAAAAATATAAAATGTTATTTTAACACAAATAATATAAATAAAGAGCATTTATGTATGAATATGGGCTATTACTGCAAAATTGTGCAAATAGCCTTTAAAATACTAATATAATTATAAAAACATGAAGTAAAAATATTTGAAACCTATGTTATAGGTGCAAATAATAATTTTAGGTAACTAATTCATCATAAAATAATTTGAAGGAGTAATTAATAATTATTCAAGTAATTTAAGTATAGGGAAATCAATTTAAAAACTCTAAAAATTATGAAAAATTATAAAAAATGCTCGTATAGATTTGTAAAATAAATAATGATGCAAAAATATTATTTGAAAGTATATATATTATTTGAGAAAATATGAGGGCAAAATTAGGTATCAACAGCTGCCCCTCCTTACCCAGGAATGATGAAAGAATTGTCGGGTAAAGAAATTGATGACAAATATTGGCCGAATTGAGTGAGAAATGATGTGATTTTAAAAATTGGGGCCGAACCCTGGTTCCTGAGTTGCCTACATATCCCTGGTGTTACGGGAATCTGGCCGTGTGTAGTTCTGGATCCAACAGCGAATGAAACCGAGGGAGTTGTTATAAGAATGATCGTATATTTTTGGAAAGAGTTCTTATGGGCAGGATAGTATCGGATGAATTTATGCGAAATCATGAATGTGATTTTTAAATGTTGCGGATATATCACTGAACAAATATCTGAACCGTCATAGAGTGAAAGGCGGGAATTGATGTTGGTCGGTTATGTTTGAAATAATTACAGGATGTGAACGTTGTGAACGGAAACCGGAGCGAAGATTGCTCCCGTTTGGAGAACGGTTACCTCCTGGATTACCTGCAAAACTTAAAACATAGCGCATGCGAATATATACGGGTTATTGTGAGAATTTAAACGTGATGCAAATTTCCTTCGGACCATGAAGGTTGTCTTTGGACGATGAGGATAATATCCTTAGACCATGACGTCCTGGGCCATGAAGCCTGATAAGGGATTCGCAGGCCATGAAATGGTGTCCTCGGGCTATGAGGATGGTGCCTCTGGACTATGATGCCTTTGAATAATGGTGTGAAATTTGGAGATATCCTCAGGCCATGGAATGGTGTCTCCCGGCTATGAGGATGATGCCTTCGGACTATGACGCCTTTGGACAAAATGGCGATGTTCCAGCACATGAAATGCAAAGATATGATGCTTGGTCATATGCGAAATGAGACAAGACAAGGCTTAGTCTTGTGTAAGATGAGGGAAGTGCTTAGCCCTAGGTGAGTAGAGGATAGTGATCGGTCTTAAATAGCATAATGGAGATAGTATTTAGTCTCACGCAAGAAAAGGCATTGCTTAGCCTTATGCAATTAGGGAGGCAGTGCTTAATCGCATGCAGGGAAAGGCAGTGCTTATCCTTATGCCATTAGGGAGGCAGTGCTTAGCCTCATGCAAGAAGAGGAGACAATGCTTAGTCTCATGCAGGGAAAGGCAGTGCTTAGCCTCATGCAATTAGGGAGGCAATGCTTAGCCTAATGCAAGAAGAGGATACAATGCTTAGTCTCATACTGGGAAAGGTAGTGCTTAGCCTTATGCAATTAGGGAGGCAGTGCTTAGCCTCATGCAAGAAGAGGAGACAATGCTTAGTTTCATGCAAAGAGGGGAGACAATGCTTAGTCTCATACAAGGAAAGGCAATGCTTAACCTTATGCAATTAGAGAGTCAGTGCTTAGCCTCATGCAAGAAGAGGAGACAATGCTTAGTTTCATGCAAAGAGGGGAGACAATGCTTAGTCTCATACAAGGAAAGGCAATGCTTAACCTTATGCAATTAGAGAGTCAGTGCTTAGCCTCATGCAAGAAGAGGAGACAATGCTTAGTCTCATGAAGAGAAAGGCAGTGCTTAGCCTTACACAATTAAGGAGGCAATGCTTAGCCTCATGCAAGAAATGGAGACAATGCTTAGCCTTACGCAATTATGGAGGTAATGCTTAGCCTCATGCAAGAAATGGAGACAATTCTTAGTCTCATTCAAAGAAAGGCAGTGCTTAGCCTTATGCAATTACGGAGTCAATGCTTAGCCTTTTGCAAAAAATGGAGACAATGCTTAGTCTCATGCAGAGAAATGCAGTGCTTAGCCATATGCAATTAAGGAGTAAATGATTAGCCTCACGCAAGAAATGGAGACAATGCTTAGTCTCATTCAAAGAAAGGCAGTGCTTAGCCTTATGCAATTACGGAGGCAATGCTTAGCCTCATGCAAGAAATAGAGACAATGCTTAGTCTCATGTAGAGAAAGGCAGCGCTTAGCCTTACGCAAGAAAAGCAATGATCAGCTGCGAGAGAGTCAAGTATTTCTTAGCTTGATATGTTTGCGTTTAGCAACTTGTTGTCATGAAGGTAGTGATTTTGCTATGCGTATGTATTTGCAAATATTACTGTTGTGTCTATCATACCTGCATTCAAAGGAAAATTGTGAGTTTTACGGGGGACAGTTGGTTCGTGCTCTTGATTCCTTGCTTCGCCTTTACTCCTATCTCGGGATCCTGTTTGAGTTACCCTGGGTAACGTCTGGCTATCATAGAAATAAAGTTTTCGATAACACATGCATGCATTTGATAAATATAGTTATTTGAAATGTAGTAGTATGCGATATCAAGTAATTTAGATGAACCGATGACTATGACATATTTTAGAGACATTGCGACCTCCCTGATTTAGAATTTTGAGGGTCCCCCACAAAATTGTGTCCCAGTTTAAATGCAATACTTCTGACAATACTTTGGCTATTTCGCATATGACGAAGTTAGCTGGACTTGCTTTAGAATTTTGAGGGTCCTCCTCAAAATTCTGCCTCAGTTTCTGATCATGGCAAAATGAAGATTTTATTAAGATGTGACCGAACCCACAGGGCTGCCTACGTATCCCCTCTTAAATGGGAATCAGGTCAAGCGTAGTTCAGTTACATCAAATGAAGAAATGTAAACAATCCTAAACATAGTATCTCTTGACTGCATCTGAGTTGATAGGGTTTGGCCAAATCTCTCCGTCCATTTCTGCAAGTATGAGTTCTCCTCCTGTTAGTACTCGATGAACCATGTAGGGACCTTGCCAATTGGGTGAGAACTTACCCTTGGCTTCGTCCTGATGTGGGAAGATCTGCTTTAGCACTAATTGCCCCTGTGTGAATTGTCTTGGTCTGACCTTTTTGTTGAAAGCTCTTGCCATTCTATTCTGGTAGAGTTGACCGTGACATACCGTATTCATTCTTTTTCCATCGATGAGAGACAGTTGTTCATATCAGCTCTGTACCCATTCTGCGTCGCTGAGCTCAGCTTCTTGTATGATTCTTAAGGAAGGGATTTCTACTTTGGCAGAGATAACCGCTTCCGTACCGTAGACCAGTAGGTAAGGAGTTGCCCCAGTTGATGTGTGAACCGTGGTACGATACCCGAGCAGAGCAAATAGCAGCTTCTCGTGCCATTGTTTTTAATTTGTCTGCCATTTTCCTTAGTATCTTCTTGATGTTTTTGTTGGCGGCTTCTATAGCTCCATTCATCTGCGGCATGTATACNGGGGAAAATGAAGATTTTATTAAGAAGTGACCGAACCCACAGGGCTGCCTACATATCCTATCTTAAACGGGAATCAGGTCAAGCATAGTTCAGTTACACCTAGTGAAGAAATGTAAACAATCCTAAACATAGTATCTCTTGACTGCGTCTGAGTTGATAAGTTTTGGCCAAATCTCTCCATCAATTTCTACAAGTATGACTACTCCTCCTGTTAGTACTCGATGAACCATGTATGGACCTTTCCAGTTGCATGAGAACTTCCCCTTGGCTTCATCCTGATGTGGGAAGATCCGCTTTAGTACTAACTTCCCCGGTGTGAATTGTCTTGGTCTGACCTTTTTGTTGAAAGCTCTTGCCATTCTATTCTGGTAGAGTTGACCGTGACATACCGTATTCATTCTTTTTCCATCGATGAGAGACAGTTGTTCATATCAGCTCTGTACCCATTCTGCGTCGCTGAGCTCAGCTTCTTGTATGATTCTTAAGGAAGGGATTTCTACTTTGGCAGAGATAACCGCTTCCGTACCGTAGACCAGTAGGTAAGGAGTTGCCCCAGTTGATGTGTGAACCGTGGTACGATACCCGAGCAGAGCAAATAGCAGCTTCTCGTGCCATTGTTTTTAATTTGTCTGCCATTTTCCTTAGTATCTTCTTGATGTTTTTGTTGGCGGCTTCTATAGCTCCATTCATCTGCGGCATGTATACTATGGAATTCTTATGCTTGGTTTTGAAAGTTTCACACATGGCCTTCATTAAATCACTGTTGAGATTGGCGGCATTATCGGTGATGATTGACTCTGGTACTCCAAACCGACAAACAATGCGATCCCGAACAAAATCTGCAATGACCTTCTTAGTTATAGCTTTATAAGTTGCGGCCTTAACCCACTTTATGAAGTAGTCTATGGCCACTAGAATGAACATATGCCCATTTGAAGCAGCGGGTTCGATTGGACCGATGACATCCATGCCCCAAGCGGAGAAAGGCTAGGGTGCGCTTGTTGGATTGAGTTCATTGGGTGGCACTCGTATCATATCAGCATGTATCTGGCATTGGTGATATTTCTGAACATACTTGATGTAGTCTATTTCCATAGTCATCCAGAAAGACCCTACTCTTAGTATTTTTTTGGCTAAGACGAAGCCATTCATGTGTGGTCCGCAAGTTCCGGCATTTATTTTCTCGAGCAATCTGGATGCTTCCTTAGCATCGACACACCACAGTAACCCCAGGTCAGGAGTCCTTCTATAAAGAATTCCTCCGCTTTGAAAGAAGTGGTTGGCTAACCTTCGGAGTGTGCGTTTCTGAGTATGATTTGCGTGCTTCGGGTACTCTCCTTTTGCCAAGTATTCTTTGATGTCGTGGAACCATGGATTTCCATCACTTTCTTCTTAAACATGAGCACAATAAGCTGGCTGCTTATGAATTCCTATTGGGATAGCATCGATGAAATTCTTGTCTGGGTGTTGTATCATGGAAGATAAAGTGATGTATCTGTGAACTCATTCTGAACCCTCGGAACATGTTTGAATTCTATCTTCGTGAACCTCTTGATCAGCTCTTGTATACAGTACAGAGAGGACAATATTTTGGTATTATTTGTAGCCCATTCTCCTAAACCCTGATGCACCAAAAGGTCGAAATCTCTAATCACCAGTAATTCCTGAACATTCATGTCAATGGCTAACCTGAGTCCTAAGATGCAAGTCTCATATTCTGCCATTTTGTTGGTACATGGAAACCCAAGTTTTGCGGATACCGGATAGTGTTGGCTTGTTTCTGACACTAAGGCAGCTCCGATACCCACTCTTTTGAAGTTTGCATCTCCATCGAAGAATATTTTCCGACCATCATATGCTTCAGTGATATTTTCTCCCACAAACGATACCTCTTCATCGGGAAAATACGTTTTAAATGGTTCGTATTTTCCGTCTACAGGATTTTCTGCCAAATGATCCACCAACGCTTGCCCTTTGACCGCCTTCTGAGTTACATAAATGATGTCGAACTCACTCAGCAATATCTACCAATTTGCTAACTTTTTCGTAGGCATAGGTTTCTGGAAGATGTATTTCAGCGGATCCATCCTTGATATGAGATATGTGGTGTAGGCACAGAAGTAGTATCTCAAATTTTGAGCTATCCATGTCAAAGCGCAATAGGTGCGCTTCAGCAAACAGTACTGTGCTTCGTAAGGTGTGAATTTCTTGCTCAAATAATATATTGTCTGCTCCTTTCTTCTAGTTTCATCATGTTGTCCAAAAACACAACCGAAAGCTCCATCCTGTACAGACAAATAAAGCAGCAGTGGTCTTCCTGGCTCTGGTGGGACCATAACTGGCGGTTTGGATAAATACTCCTTGATTTTGTCAAAGGCTTTATGAAATTCTTTAGTCCAGCTTGTTGCAGCATCTTTCTTCAGCATTTTGAAGATCGGCTCATAAATCACGGTTGATTATGCTATAAAATGACTGATGTAGTTGAAACGCCCTAAGAAGCTCATCACATCTTTCTTATTCTTCGGCGGTGGAAAGTCCTGGATAGCTTTGATCTTTGACGGGTCCAATTCCATCCCTCGATGACTGATGATGAATCCTAGCAATTTTCGGTAGGGACTCCGAAGGCACACTTTGCAGGATTCAGTTTCAGATTGTATCTTCGAAGCCGATCAATGAATTTCCTCAAGTCTGCGATATGATCTGTGCTTCTTCTAGATTTAATGATGACGTCATCCACGTACACCTCTATTTCCTTGTGTATCATGTCGCAGATAATGGTTGTCATGGCTCTTATGTAAGTGGCTCTAGCATTCTTCAAACCAAACGACATCATTTTATAGCAGTACATCCCCCATGGTATGATAAAGGCTGTCTTTTCAGCATCTTCTTCATCCATCCAGATCTGATGATACCCCACGAAGTAATCCACAAAGGATAGGAGTTCATGTTTGGTACAATGGTCAATCAGTATGTGTATATTGGGCAATAGGAAATCATCTTTGGGACTCGCCTTGTTTAAATCTCGATAATCAACACACACTCTGACTTTCCCATCTTTCGTCGAAACCGGCACAATGTTGGCCAACCAAGTCGGATATTCAACCACTCTGAGAACCTTGGCTTTGATTTGCTTGGTGACCTCCTCTTTTATCTTCAAACTCATATACGGCTTGAATTTTTTGAGCTTCTATTTTACCAGTGGACACATGGGATTGGTAGGTAGCTTATGAGCCACTATGGATGTACTCAAACTAGTCATATCATCGTAGGCCCATGCAAAGATATCTGCATACTCTTTTAGGAATCGGACATAGTCTTCCTTCTCTGATGGTGATAGGTGAATGCTTATACGTGTTTCCTTGACCATTTCGGAGTCCCCTAAGTTAACTGTCTCAGTATCGTCCAAATTAGACATAGGCTTGTTTTCAAAGTTTTCCACTTCTCTGACAATTTCCTTAGGTATTATGTCGTCTCCCAGATCCTCTGAATCATTATCATTATGTCGCGTTACCTCATTACGCGTCACAGTCATAGGTTCATCGGGATAGGTAATAATAATATTGTAGAGAGAAAAAATGTAAAGAATAACAATAAATACTAAAAATAGCAATGCATTAATAAAATTTGAAAAACGTCAACAAGTACGGCTCGATGACTCGAGCAATTATTTCAAAACAGAATACGTTCAAAACAAAATACTAAAAATGTCTTAGATGCTAAAAAAGATTGCTTTAAAATAATTGATGCTAATTGCCAGGCTACCCAGGAACTCGATGGGCCCGGGATGGTGCAACAGTCCAATGCTTGAGAGCAGCTCCTTTTTCAACGGTCTGAATAGTATGGTCTTCCTCCTCCTCCTCCTCCTCCTCCTCCTCCTCAACTATCGCACTGCAATCCATGTCTTCGTCATCCAGAAATAGCTTTCTTATGCCAGCTAAAGCTTCATCTTCCTCAAACTCCCATATCATGTTAGCTTGATGAAATGTCTAGTGCAAATGTGGTACCGGTTGTTCCAACGGATAATAAGGACCGCGCCGTGGTGGCGACCAATCCTTATACTCTTGCCAAGTATATTCGTACCCAAGTCCGAAAGTTGTACCATGATGCTTCGGCTGTACCGGTTTGGTGATCCCTTGGAGGTTCTTGCCGAGACCCTTGCCAAGTTCATACTCTGTCCATAGCAGTATGCTTTCTATCTTGTTGCTCCACCATTTGTCCTTTTCAATTACGTTGACGTGCTCAATGCGATGGTATGTTTCTCCACTTAACTTCTTCTTATTCTCGATGGCCGGAACAGTCTGATTGGTATAAATCGGATTACTTCCGTCTCAGTGGATAATCACCTCCTGATGGTTCTATTCGAACTTCACGGCCTGATGCAGAGTAGAGGCCACTACCCCAGCGGCATGTATCCAGGGTCGTCCCAACAATAGATTGTAGGTAGTAGATATATCCAGCACTTGAAACTCAACATCAAACCAGGTTGGGCCCATCTGTAGGCTGAGGTTGATTTCTCCAATTGTGGCTCTTTGAGATCCATCCAACACCTTTACATTCATGCTTCCTGCTAGTATCTCGTGCAGGACTTTACCCAATCTCTTCAGTGTGGTCAGCGGACATATATTGATAATCGAACCCCCATCTATCAGGACCCTGGAGATGAATTTATCTTCAAATTACACTGTGATATATAGTGCCATGTTGTGACTTAGTCCTTCTGGTGGCAGCTCGTCTTCATGAAATGTGATTTTGTGGCTTTCCAGTACCTGCCCGACAATGTTGGCCATTTCCCCACTAGTGATATTGGTGGGTACATAAGCTTCACTCGGCACCTTCATCGGGGCATTCTTGTGTGTCTCGGAGTTTTGCAGCAATGACAAAACGGATATCTAAGTAGGAGTTTTGTTTAGATGGTCAACCACAGAGTATTCTATCGCTTGAACGTTTCTTCAAAGGTCGTCAGGGCCAGTCTCAATGACAGGCGGCTTAGATGCAGCTTCCTTGCTTGTTCCTCCCAAGTGCTTAGGTGTATCAACCCTACCAGTTCTGGTCATGCCTTGGTGCTGTACATGTTTCTTCCATTTTTTCTTTTCCTTTCTTTCTCGCTTTTGCAACATAATCCCATGGCATAGAGTCAGACTTGTAAGATGGCGTAGGCGCTACCATCACAGTGAAGGGTGTGGTTACCTCAACTTCAAACGGTGTTGGTGCGGTTACCTCGACTTCAAGCAGTTCTTGGGTTTGTACCACAACGGGCGTGAGGGTGACTGGAGATGTTTTAGGATCATCCCCCTACCAAATGAGTCCAATTGACCCTTCCGGATCCCATTCCTTATCGGTCTCTATCATATTCACTCCCTCACCTCTGTGACCCGGAAGAGAATTGTTACGAATATTGGGTGCGGCTTCTTTTGCCTGTATGACCTTGGTGTCGATCAATGTCTTAATCTTGTCCTTCAGAGTGCAAAACTCATCAATGGTATGGCCCTTCATGCCTAAGTTATAGGCACATATCTTATTTGGGTTAATCCACTGAGAAGTGTTTTCCATAGAAACGACGGGAATGGGAGTGACATAACAAGAAACCTTCAGTCTCTCATGCAGTTGGTCTATGGGTTCAGCGATTGGAGTGTATTGTCTGGGTAGTCTGTGGTCAAAGTTTGGTCTTGGTTTTTGGTAATTCTGGCGGGCGGGTAGTGGTGAGTGAAAATATGCGGGTTGGGTGTTATAGGCATGGTAGGTGGTGGCAAGTTGTTGGTATCTGGGGGGTGAGGGCTGGTATGTGGGTGGAGGTGTTTGGTATGTGAGAGGAGACTTAGGACCCTGGGCCACCATTACAACACCCACTTCTTTCTTCGTAGAGATACCTCCTGACCGCAAAGCTTTATTTGTGGCCTGTATTGCTTTGAAATTTGTCACCATTCCACTCTTAATTCCTTCTTCTATTCTTTTCCCCAACTTGATGATGTCAGAGAATTTATGGTTTTCAATGACCATCAGCCTTTCATAGTACTGCGGGTCTTGAGCTCTAACGAAGAACTTATTCATTTGTTCTTCTTCAAGCTCTGGCCTTACCTTTGCAGCTTCAGATCTCCACCGAGTAGCATACTCGTGGAAAGATTTTGTTGGTTTCTTCTTAGAGATTTTGAATGTAGAAAACCTCTGGTGCATTTTCTATGTTGAACCTGAATCTATCCATGAAAGCTAACGCCATGCTCACCCAATTAACCCACTTCTTCTGGTTTTGACTGATGTACCAAGACAATGCATCTCCTGTGAGGCTTCTCATGAACAGCTTCATACGGATTCGTTCATCTTTGCCCACTCCTATAAGTTTGTCACAATATGTCTTTAGATGTACCTTCAGATCACTAGTTCCATCGAACATTTTGAACTTGGGAGGTTTGTAACCCTCCTACAGTTTCACATCTAGTTGAATGCACAAGTCCTCATAATTCAAACCTTCAATGCCCTTACCATCTTCGATGCTCTGAAATCAGCCAGTGAGCTTCTTGAGTTCTTTTGCCATGTTCTTGATGAGCAGTTACTTCTCGGTTGATTCTGGTATATATAGGGTTTGCTGTGGGGTGTAGGGTAAAGTTTCCACATATATAGGATTGCTTTGGTGAACTCCGGGAATCTGGGAATAAGGGTGGTCATTGGTTGAGTTTTGGGGATCAAAAGTAGGTTGTGGCGCGTTCTGGGGAGCGTGATAATTGGTGGTTTGCGGGTATTGAGTCGGATGATGGTGGTGTTGTTGAGGAGTAGGAACTGGCGGAGGGTTGTGGTTCTGAGGAGCTGTGGTGTATTGATGTGGTGCGGGAGGATTCGGAGGTGGATTTTGGTTCTGCGTGTTTTGGGGTGGTGCTGGGTTTTGGGCATTTGTATTTTGTTGGTTGATATCAGGGACGTTTAGGGTGAGGAAATGATTTGCCAAGTTTCGGACCAGCTCAAGTTCTCCTTGTAGCTCCAGGATTTTCTGTTCCAGGCGTAAGACCAATTCGTTCTGTGCTGGAATACTTTGGCCATCTGAAGTTTCAACGTTTTCTGCTATAGTAGTATTTTCTTTTCTAATACCGCGTAAATCATCCATTTTTGCTTTCCCTTTGCTTCTGCCTTTAAGATCAGTTGGTGAAGGAGGAGGTGGAGGACCACTGGATCTAGTGTGATATGCAGATGATGTCAGTATGCACGAACCAATCTTGGGGAATGGGAATAATCAAAAGAAAGAAAAACAAAGGTAACCAAGTCATAAGGATATTTGAAAGAATGTTTGTAGTATTTAAACATGTTCTGTAAAATCATGCAATAATTCGCGTCCTAATTGGGGACCTCATTGTGCCCGAGGTAGGCCTAAGCGACACATAGACTCGGAGAAAATTGATGCCAATATTGCGTCATTTCATTAATGTGAAAACAAGCCAAACTTTTACTAAATCAACAATAATAATGAAGTTACTAATGGCGTTTAGCCTTATTACAATCGAAATCTAAACTAAGATAGAAAATAGTAAAGAACATCATTTGCCAAATCTATTTGGTCCCTGAGGGACCTTCTCCATGCTTGGCTCTCTTAACTCCGTCAATCAAGTTACCCAGGTCGTGCATATCCAATAATAGCTAAGCCTTTGCTAGATGCCCTCCTTCATTGCCATACGTGTTCTGACAATCTGAAAGCCTCTTCCTCATCTTTCCCTCAAACTCCATCAACCCTTGCTCCAAATATTCCAATCTCTCGGTGGACTTAGTGGAGATTTCCTTCCATTCATTAATTGCCTCCATGTCCACTTTATGTTATTCCAGATGTCTAGTTTCAGACTCAAAAACCCATTTGCAAAGCCTTCTATACTTTACCTGTGCCTCGGCAGCATCATCAATGATCCTAGTTTCCAAATTGACCTCTGGCTTGACGTCTCCCGCTATATCATCTACCAACCATGATGGATAGAAATACACGTGACCGGCATGGTACCTATCTGGATCAATAGTCTCCCTTTCCACAATGACCTTCTGGTTCCACATATGTTGCGCCTTGAACTTGAAGGGAATGATGTCCCTTTGAAATCTACCTTGTACTGGACCATGTTGGAAACCTGAGGTATGACCTGTTTTCTTCCTGTTTGTCTCATTACCCTTATAGGAGCATAAGTATAAATGCCTTGCAACCCGATCAATACCAAATGAGTAGTATCCCTCGACCTGATGATCAATTCGCTACTGGGAAACCACTCAAACATCCAATGTACCTTTTCGTCTGTCAGATTGCTGAAGAAACATACCCAACTTACAGCACCTCCGGGCTGTGCAAACCTATCTGGGATGAATGTCATTTTCTTTGGGTGATGATAAGTTATGCAGTCATTCAACGGTCGTCGCAGAATCTCTTGGCTGTATTCTCCCCTCTGAAAGTGCTCCAATAACCATACTTGCAATAATAGATTACAACCTTCAAAATGTCTGGACCCCTGCTTGCACCAATCTAGAGCGCATTACAACTCAACTAGGATTATAGGGATGATGGTATAGGTTTGCCCCTCGATGCCTTCCATTAAAGTTCTTGCAATATAGCTAAATGAGTGTGAATCCTTCCCCCTTTCATTGGAAATATCAACAAACCCAAGAAGCAAATGATGAATACATAAACTTGGCGGTGCGTCCAACCTAAAGAGGTAATGGCAAGTTGCTCATGATAAAGACGATATGACTTACTGTGCCTGTAATGCTCATAAAGGAATTCAAATGGGATGTATGACTTCTTCAAACAAAGTAACTCATCATTTTTCTTGAAACCTAGCATTTTTAGAAAACTGCCAGGGGTGTGATTCTCTGGCACTAATAACCTTCGACTATCCCATGGCAGCTTAGCGAAGCCTCCTATTTCTTCAAGGAGAGGAGTCATTTCTATGTCACCAAAGCGGAAGACGGCCCTTTTATCATCCCAGAACATGGTAGTGGCCTCAATCAACGCCCTATTTGGTCGGATGTCTAGTAAGGACGACAAATTACCAAGTACCCTTCTCACATGATTCTTGTCGTAAGGCGCGATATTTTTCCACCAATTAAGTAGCAGAGGTGGGATGTTTTGGACCATGCCGAACCTGGGGACTTCGTGCTTCATTTTCTGCAAGTAAATAGAGTTAGCCCTCTCCCCCTCCAAATTCGACCATTTACGCAATAATGATCAACATATTGGAACATTTTCTCCAAGTAATGCACATAACATGGTAGTGTCCATTGGAATTGTGGAAATCCTGTCGGACTTTGGACAAGGCTTATCTTAGCGGGCTATTACGTTAACAACGTCATAACCCTTACTAGGTTTAACATGATGCATGTACATATGATGGTGGAGTAAGGTTTCTAGAATGGTCTAGACTGGTACTCTCAAGTGGACAACTTGAGAGGGAAAGGCAAGGGACCATCGACTGCACCGTTGATCGAATAGTCTACCACAAATAAGCCTTTCTGATTTAAAAAGGGTAATTCTAGAAGAGCACGGACACTCATCAAGTGTCGCTATGTTGATAATTGGCACGAGTAGAGTATGATGTGGAGCATGCTTTATACAGAGATAATAACACGTTGCCAAGTATTTGCATGATAAATGTGTAAAAGCAGCAAATACGGTAATAAGTTAAAACATGAAAAGTATAAGAAAGAAAGATAAAGAAAGAAGTTAGTTCGTGGAATATATGCGAGAATGTAATAAAGCAAGTAAGGGAGTAGGGATGGGAGAGGCGTGATATAGAAGTCAAATGAAAAGCAGTCATAGCAAATAATGGGGAAGGGATGTGCATGTTAAAACAAATTTAAACAAATAAAGGTGGAGAATGGAAAGGATGTGCATGTTATAACAAAGAAAATAATTCACATAAGCCAAGTTCATTATGGTAAGAGCCTAAGTGTAAATCCCCAGCAGAGTCGCCATGTTGTCGCGCCCCTTTTTATCGTAAAAGTGGGCTTTGACATATTACAACTCTTTGGATAGGAGGATAGGTATTAAAAAATAAGAGTTGCCACCTAACGGCCTTAAGGTGCGTTAGGGCACCTATTATGCAAATGACTCTGTTTGACTAGTCAACGTCACCAAAAATCGGGTAAGGGCTCAAATTAACTCAAAGAGAAGGTGTTAGGCACTCTTCGAGGTCCACAACTATGGGTCCTGGCCGAACTTACGATTATGTGGATTACAATTAGGCTAAGTGATCAAATAAAAAAAGCGAATGTAAAGGTCAAAGAATTTCATTACAACATGATTAGTATAGATCTTAGTACGAATATAGGGATACAACTATTTGGATCTAATAACAACATATAAAAGAGGGGGAGGGGGGTCCTAGGTTTTTTAGCCTAAAGGATCACCCCGTACAACATAAATAATACGTCGCAACTCCCTTGAGATAGTGAGTTACTCATATATTCAGCGGGCACAGACTATTATCTCCTGCTATCCGATTACTATGTTAAAGTTGCTTACTTGAAGCGCGCTAATTCAATTCTAAGTCGTGCTCTATGCGTGCACTACTCGTCCCATTCCTATGGTCTAGGAGGTATTAGACCTCTACTAGGGTGGTTCTAGACCTTACTTAGATGGCTCAGAAATGTCAAAACCAGGCGACATACAAAACACATATTGGACTTCAAATATGGGAAATTAAGGGCTCAAGTTAGCCTCTACACTTAAGCAACACATGCACGCGAAATAGGTTTTCATGTTAGGCCATTTCAGAATTAGGAACCTTAAGCCCTATAGACATGATTTTTATGTGACTATGCATTAAAAGATACAAGCAGTTTCAGAGGCTAGGCGCTGCTTATCTCCAAATAATTATATGACTGTTGCATGCTGATTTGAGATTGCGGATTTCCAGTTATTTAACCTATAGATGTTACGTCTAGGTGATTTACTCTCTAACTGACAATGAAATCTATTGGAGGAAAGCCCAGAATTATTAATGCTTTTCGAGCAGCAAACAACGTTTAGAAAATTAACACTTTTTGACGAGTAGTAATACCATATAGGTAGGATCTCTAACAATTGGCGATTGGAACCAATTCTATTGTTATACTTTAACCTTATAGGCATGTTTTCTAGGTGAAAAATGCGATACAGTAGCGAATAAAATGATTAAAATCCTATAGGCATGATTTCTAGTGGATATGCTGCAGCGATGCAAATTGAAGGAAAATTCAATGATATTTATTTTCTATGGGCATGTTTTCTAGTAACATGTAGCAGCAGGGATAATTGAAGCATTTGAACTTATGCTTTGCTAGTAGACAAGTAGTGTGAGTGTGTGCTTCTCTTAATGCCATGATATTTACAGTGCGCATAGAGATTGAATGGCATATATAGCAGATGAATCATTGAATCCTATAGGCATGTTTTCTACCCTTGCATGCAAATATCAGAATTTACCCATCCCCCATTTTTACTAACACCCCAATTGTTTATTTTAAAGTTATTACATGCCAAATAATGAATATTATTATAAATATTATACAAATAATGACAGTAGGCCCACAGCGGGCCCAAAAGAAATACCCAGAACTGCTAGCCCTTCAACAATTCTCCTGTGGTATACCCAGATTTTCAATAACGAACCATATTCATCAGCACAACTCAGAATCCATAGAAATGCTCAAAGCCAACTCACACAACCATAGATCAACCATATTACCCAGGCATCAAATCACTTAAACCAACCAGCTTACATGTTCATTAGGCAATAGGAAGAAGGAATTCAGTAGGGTAATTCAGGTCTCAGTAATAGAGAAAGTGGCTAAAAGACCCCAAACCCTAGTGTGTCATAGTTCACAAGGGTCTCAAATGGACCCCGAGAAGTGCTCACACTAGGGAGGTCACTAGTAAGAGTCTTGGTGGCCTTGGCTTTCAGCCGGCCAAGAATGATAGGTTCAGAATAGCACAGGTAACAAATGAGAGGGAGTGGAAAATGGCTAAGGGACAGAACTTGAGGATATACACTTATAGTTTAGAAAGAAAATATAACAAAGTTGAGAACACAGAATAGTTAATCAAAAGGTCAACAAGATTTAGAAGCAGGTTCAACACTTAGCAAAAATAACACATTGGCAGAAAGCACATTGGGAGTTGGAAGAGAGTCAAGTTCCTTAAGATTACAAGATCAACCAGATTATCATACTAATGTGCATATTAGCAAAAACAATCTAAGTGGGGTACTAACTTAAAAGGTTTAAAACTTAAAGGTCCAAATTATGCTAAGGATTCATCACAATATCATAAGACAGCCATGTTAACTTATATCATGAAGCAGAAAAGTATCAAACATGGTATGGAAACACAAACTAAGATAACTATTCTAAAGGTTTCAAATTGTTACTAAGGATATAGGATTAAGCAAAACAGAGACATGTTGTGAGACATATTAACAGGGGAGCAGATCATAGTTGATAGAAAAGGGTCTTAAGATGGATTAGAACACATTACATGTGCAAGTCAGTCATTACAGAGATTCAGAACATAGTGGGAAGGCAAGCTAATGTCAAATAGCAAACATAGGCCTTCAGGTATTGACATAGTAGACGAATGAACTTAAGAGGGTTCAAATTATTCAAATTAGGCATAAACATGTCTCAGAACTAGCAGCATTAGGTAAAATTAAATACTAAAGAAGTTCAAAACAAAATGCAAAACTAATCAAAGTTTCACACAAAAGTAGCCCAGATACACATTAAGACATGAATTTCACAGGTAAGGATGTGCGAATCATAAACACATAAGAACGAAATTGCAAAGCCAAGTGACTTTCCAGTTAAACGGACAACAAGGAAGAACAAATTCCACAATGTTTCTGAGTATCAACAAAGAACAAGAACCTAGAATCTCAATGCATTAAAGCTCCTATGGGCTTCAAATGAACCCCGGGCAGTGCTCGCCCCAAGAAAAAGTTGAAAAGTTGAATCTTGGTGGCCTTGGCTTTCAGCCGGCCAAGAATCAAGGTATAGAACAAGAGAACGAGATAACAATAAAGTGATTGCTCCATTTTTTAGTTAAAGTCTAGCGATTCAGGTCTTTCCTCAAAGGGAAATGGGGAGGGGTTTATATAGTGACATAAATCGAACGAGTAAACAAGGAAACACTGTAAAATCAAACATAAATAAGAAAGTAATAACATGCAAAATCAATAAAAATCGGATTAGGGAAAAAAATAGGTAAACCCTAGTTGACAGAAATCGAAAATAGGCCGGAAATCCTGGCTAATCGGACCCATATAGCCTGGTCATGATGCATATGGACTAAATACTATCCAGATTCAAGCGATTGACGTTGAATGGACCCAAATATGAGAAATAGTACTTGCCAAGTTTAGGCAAGTACTAAGTGATATCATAGCCTTGCAAGTAGTACCGAGATAACACATAAAAGGTAAGAAAATCATGAAAAGAATCCATGATTGAGACAGATTTGGAGAAAATTGAGAGGTCGGCTAGGGTTTCTGAGGAGAGGAGAAGAGAGGATTCAAAGTCGGTGTCTGGGAGGAAATGATACGGTTTTGGGGCGGGTTAGGTTAATTAAACCGGGGGAATGGCTATGGGACGTTGATCATTTGAGATGAACGACCAGGATTAGAGGAAAAGCGGGCGGGTCGCGGAACGGGTCCCGACCGGGTTATAACTGAAGGGGTCGTTTGCTCTTGGGCCAGGGGGTTGGGCTAAGGATACTGGGCCAATTTTGGTCCAAAATATTAGTTTAAATCTGGGCTATTATTTAAATAGGCAATATTTATCGAAAGTAACTTATAAAAATGGTTAATAAATAAATAAGAATATTATTTATGCACTAAAATACTTAAACAATAATAACATAGTATTACAAAAAATATAAAATGCTATTTTGACACAAATAATATAAATAAAGAGCATTTACGTATGAATATGGGCTATTACTGTAAAATTGTGCAAATATCCTTTAAAATACTAATGTAATTATAAATAAAATGAAGTAAAATTTGAAACCTGTGTTATAGGTGCAAACAGTAATTTTAGCTAACTAAGTCATCACAAAATAATTTGAAGGAGTAATTAATAATTATTCAAGTAATTTAAGTACAGGGAAATCAATTTAAAAACTCTAAAAATTATGAAACATTTTAGAAAATGCTCGTATAGATTTGTAAACTAAATAATGATGCAAAAATGATATTTGAAAGTATATATATTATTTGAGAAAATATGAGGGCAAAATTTTGTATCAACACTTGTTGCTGCGTATTGGTGATTTGTTTGACCAGTTGCAGGGTGCTAGGGTGTTCTCTAAGTTCGACTTGAGATATGGGTATCATCAGTTGAAGATTTGTGCTTCGGATGTTCCGAAGACGACCTTCCGGACTGTCAGTATGAGAGTTTGGTGATGTCCTTCGGCTTGACTAACACCCCGACGGCATTTAAGGATTTGATGAACTGAGTGTTCAGGCCGTATCTTGATTCTTTTGTCATTGTCTTCATTGACGACATATTGATCTACTCGTGTAGTATGGGGGAGCACGAGCAACATTTGAGAGTTTTGCTTCAGACCTTGTGGGAATAGAAGCTATATTTTAAGTTCTCCAAGTGCGAGTTCTGGTAAGATTCTGTGGCATTCTTGGGGCATGTTGTATCAGGCGAGGGTATTAAGGTAGATCCTAGGAAGATCGAGGCTGTCAAGAGTTTGCCTCATCCTACCACAACGACCGAGATGAGGAGTTCCCTGGGTTTAGCAGGTTAGTATCGCCAGCTTGTGGAGGTCTTCTCATCTATTGCATCACCTTTGACTAGATTGACCAATAAGGGAGCTCCGTTCCGATGGTCCAAAAATTGTGAGGCGAGCTTTCATGAGCTCAAGACAGCTTTGACTACAGCACCGGTGTTAGTGTTGCCTTCTGGTTCATGGATGTATACTGTGTATTGCGAAGCTTCACGCGTTGTCCTGGATTGTGTAAAGATGCAGGAGGGGCGAGTTATTGCATATGCTTTACGTCAGCTGAAGCCCCACGAGAAAAATTACCCCGTTCATGATTTAGAGTTGGCTGCGATAGTTCATGCTCTCAAGATCTGGAGGCATTATCTTTATGGGGCGTCCTGTGAGGTTTACACTGATCATCGCAGCTTGTAGAATTTGTTCAATTAGAGGGATCTTAATTTGAGATAGCACATGTGGCTTAAGTTACTAAAGGATCCTTAATCATCCGGGCAAGGCAAATGTGGTTGCGGATGCCTTGAGCAGAAAGACTGAGAGTATGGGCGGTTTGGCATTCATTTCAGCAGAGAAAATGCCATTGGCTTTGGACATTTAGTCCTTAGATACTAGGCTTGTGAGGTTGGATATTTTAGAGCCCAGTCGGATTCTTGCATATGTCGTGGCTCAGTCTTCATTACTCGAGTGGATCAAGGCTCGTCAATACGATGATCCGCACTTGTTGGTTCCCAGTGAAACGGTACTACAGGGTGGTGCCAAGGAGGTTACTATCGGTGAGGATGGTGTTCTGCGGCTCCAAGGTCACATATGTGTTCCTAATATTGATGGCTTGAGGGAGAAAATTTTAGAGGAGGCGCATAGTTCTGGGTATTCTATTCATCTAGGGGCTACAAAGATGTATCTCGACCTGAGGCAACATTATTGGTGGCGGCGAATAAAGCAGGAAATTGTTGAGTATGTGGCGAGATGTCTAAATTGCCAGCAGGTCAAGTATGAGCACCAGAGTCCACGTGGCCTACTTTAGCACGAACTTTGAGGAAGTTTGATGCAGTTTAGGTTATTGTCAAAAAGTTGACCAAGTCGGCACACTTTATTACGGTTGTGACTACGTATTCTTCAGGGAGATTGGCCCAGATTTACATTTAGGAGATTGTTCAGTTACATGGTGTATATGTTTCCATCATTTGAGATAGAGGCCCTCAGTTCACTTCCCACTTCTGGAGAGCAGTACAAAGTGAGTTCGGTACCCGTGTAGAGCTCAGCATAGCTTTTCATCTGCAGACCGACGGGCAGTCAGAGCGAACAGTTCAAATTTAAGAGGGTATGCTCAGAGCATGTATCATTGACATCGGGGGTCAGTGGGATAGATTCTTGCCCTTGGTCGAGTTTTCTTACAACAACAGTTATCAGTCCAGCATCGAGATGCCTCAATTTAAGGCTTTATATGGTCGGCAATGTCATTCGACTATCGGATGGTTTGAGCCCGGCGAGGCTAAGTTATATGGTACTGATTTGGTAAAGTATTCCTTGGAAAAGGTAAAGTTGATTTAGGAGCAACTCCGCACAGCACAGTCAAGACAGAAGAGTTACGCGGATAAGAAGCCACGTGATTTATCATTTATGGTGGGCGAGAAGGTTCTCTTGAATGTTTTGCCGATGAAGGAAATCATGAGGTTCGGGAAGAAGGGCAAGCTGAGCCCAAGGTTTATTGGCCCATTTGAGGTGTTGAGGTGAGTTGGGGAGGTTGCTTATGAGCTAGTTGTGCCTCCTAGTCTATAGGGAGTTCATTCGGTCTTCTATGTGTCTATGCTCCGGAGGTATCATGCCGACATGTCGCACGTGCTAGATTATAACACGGTTCAGCTAGA
Organism: Nicotiana otophora; assembly: GCA_000715115.1. NCBI lineage: Eukaryota > Viridiplantae > Streptophyta > Magnoliopsida > Solanales > Solanaceae > Nicotiana > Nicotiana otophora. Next base: position 23,095 of record AWOL01S0041560.1, on the reverse strand, counting down.
TGAGAATTTGGGTTATGAAGAGGATCCAGTTACCATTATTGACAGGAAGGTTCGCTAGTTGAGGTCCAAGAAGATTGCTACGGTAAAGGTCCAATAGAGGGGTCAACCAGTCAAGGAAGCAACTTGGGAGGTCGAGAAGGACATGCGGAGAAGATATCGACACTTATTCAGCACTCTAGGTATGATTCTAGACCCGTTCAAGGACGAACATTTATTTAAGAGGTAGAAAATGTAACGACCCGATCGGTTGTTTTGCTTTTTAGATCCATATTCTTCTAATTAAAACTCCTCATATATGCTTCTATGTTTTATGACTTGCGGGGATGGTTAGTTAGGGTTTGAAGGGTTCGGGTTGAAATCGGAATATTTAGTTCCTTAATAGTAGCCTATGATGGTTAAGTTTGCCTTGAGTCAACATTTTGAGTAAACGACCTCGGAACCGATATTTGACGGCCCAAATAGGTTTGTATGGTAAGTTTGGACTTGGGCGTGCGTTCGGATCGAGTTTCGGATGACCGAGAGCTTTTCGGCACGTAATATTGAAAGTTGGTGCATTGAAGGTTTTCCAAGTTCTTTAAGTTTGGTTGTAGAATTTGGTGTTATCGAGGTTTGTTTCGGATTCCGAGCTTGGAGTAGTTCCGTATGGTGATATAAGACAAGCACGCAAAATTTGGCGTCATTCCGAGTTGATTTTGATAGGAATCGGACGCGCGAAAGTGTTTTAAGAAATTTTTGAGTCTCATAATTTGATTCATGCGTTTTGGCATCTGATTCGTGATTCTAGATGTTATTTCGGTGTTTCGATCGCGCGAGCGAGTTCGTATGTTGTTTTAAGACTTGTGTGGATGTCTGGTGTGGAGCCCCGAGGGCTCGGGTGAGTTTCAGACACGTTCGGAGGGGTGAAAGGATTTCAGTTTTTCTGCTTTTTTTTATGGTGCCTCAGGTATCGCAAATGCAAGGTTTTGCTCACATTTTCAAGGTGGGCTTCGCAATTGCGATGAATCCTGGGCGATGCAGGACTCGCATTTGCGAACTTTTCCTTCGCTTTTGCAATCAGCATCACTTCACATTTGCGAAGCTTTTCGTCGCAAATGCGACCTGGAAGAAATGATCATACTTTGTAATTACAATGATTTTGTCGCATTTGCGAACCAGATGTCGCAAATGGGACATTTGCGACATCTACAGCTGGTGCAAAGGCTTTTATTACGGGAATTAGACCTTTTTCCTCACATTTTCATTTAGTCTTGGGAGATTTTGAGAGCACTTTAGAGGGGGATTCTCATAAACATTCTAAGGTTAAGTAACTCCCATCCATTTTCATGTTAATTATGCGGATTTTAGGTAGATTAAATATGGGAAAATTGTGAAAACTTGGGGAATTTGTGAAAAACCTAGGGTTTTGGTAAATATGAGATTAGACACGAAATTGGTTATAGAATTAAGTAAAACTTATATATTTGAGTTCGTGAGGCTATGGGTGATATTTTTCTTTGAAAATTTCCGGAATCCGGGCACGTGGGCTCGGGGAGAATTTTAAGAATCTTCCAATTTGGGTTGGGTAATTACTCTAATAGCTAAATTATGAATTTTTGAGTATAAATTGATTAAATTATATAATATTTGTCTAGTTTCGGATTGTTCGGCATCGACTTGGGGATTTTAGAGTGAATTAGTGGACCGGAAGTGAGCTTGGGAACGAGGTAAGCCTCTTGCCTAACCTTGTAAGAGGGAACTCATCCCCTTAGGTGTTTCTTGTTGTGTATTACTTGTGTGGGGAGCTACGTACGCAAGAGGTGACGAGAGTACATGCGTAGCTATATTCTATGATATGTCCGGGTAGACTTAGATCCACATCATGCTTTTAATTATACCGTTGTGTTTATGTTATGTATTGACTGCCTTGAATACAGCTGAGACTAGGGATTTGAAAGTTGCAATTATCGACTTAGCCTTCTTATTTTGAAAGAGGAATACTTAATAACTATGAAATGTCCATATCTTCTCGTCTCGCAAGTACTTCCGCGAGCGAGGTAAACTTCTCTACTCTAATGGAATCGGGTCGTTCGCCTCGGCAGTATGGTAACCCCACTTTTATGGGATCGGGCCGTTTGCCTCGGCAGTGTGGTAATATCACTCTTATCGGATTAGGTCGTTCACCTCGGCAGTATGGTAACACCACTCTTATCGGATCGGGTTGTTCCCCTCGGCAGTATGATGGCAACACTATTCTTATGTTATCGGTCCATCTCTTTTCTCTTCTTCTAAAAGTTATTCAAGGTTCTTATCTTTGTTCATAAGTTCTTCATAAGTGTTGGCTCCGAACCGAAGGCAGGCTGCTTGTGAAGCTTTTAACTGAGCACGAATTCGGTATCATCATTGGTTTGGCTGTTTGTTCTATTTCTTATTTGCTTATTTAACATCATCAATCACTTATATTAAATTAGTTCACATATCCTTAAAACGCGTATAAATTCAATTATTATCCGTTTTTAAGGGTAAATAATGATCACCATCCTGAAACTCGTATTGTAATTCTCTCTCTTTTTTTAACGACTTTGAACATGAAAACAAGGTAGATTTTACTGCGATTTGTCGATGGAATATCAACGGAGAAGTTTGTTGTCATTGCCAAAGTGACGATACCAAAGTTGCCTCTTCCTATGGTTTTGCCTCTCGTACACATTATTGGATTGGTAATCGCCACCATTGTATCAATTTTTCTCTTGCTCTCAATAGTGAGTTGATAACCTGGGGTTTCTTTTGGTAACTGACTGATATTGCTTTACTTATATAAGAGTACGAGTTACTTAGTTTTCCTTTTCCCTATTTACATATGATTACGTGTTTCTTAAGTTATAAGGTTTTTGGGGCCGACAAACTAAAGTTGTAAAGTTTCCAAAAAAACATTTTCATCTATTGTAATTTGTAACAAATTATTTACAACTTTATCAAGTAATCTGACTAATAGCTGTTAATTAATAGGTACAAAATTGATGAGAAGTTCAAAACATCAGTTACTCATTAAGGTAATCACGGCTTTCACAAAGGGCTCACGAGACTATTTATTAATTTTCCAATTCATAAAATATATCTGTATACGGGTAAAACTGAGTCCAATGAGCACTCCGATTTTTCGGTGAGGCAAATGGAGTAGGAACGTGATCGTAAGGAATCACGGTCACAGCGAGGAGCCCCTTATATCGGGGCTCAAGAAAAATACCTTCCCTCGGGAGCATCGAGACCTAGTCCTCCGAGTTAAGTTCAAGCCTCAAGACTTCGGAGAGCATTACCAAATAGTTGCACACGACTAACAATGGGTTGTGATGTCCGTTACCAACCGGATATCACGGCGTGAATCTCGGCCCGTATCTGTAGAAAATCAGTGATTAGCGAAACGGGAGATTTTTACTTTTTTTATAATTGTACTTAGGGTAAAACTCCCCTACTATATAAAGGAAAAACTTATTATTCATAGGATACATTGTAACGTGCATACCAATACAATTTACTCCTATTCTCTCAATTCTAAAAGTTATTCAAAGTTCTTATTTTTGTTCATAAATTCCTCGTAAGTGCAAGCTTGGAACCGAAGGTAGGTTCCTCATTGAGCCATTAACCGAGCTCGGTATCACTCTTATCATTGGTTTGGCCATTTGTTACGACTTTCATTTGCTTAATCTAACATTATTGATCACTTGTATTGAATTAATCCACATATCCTTAAAACCTCGTATAAATTCAATTGTTATCTGTTTTTAAGGGTAAACAGTTTGGCGCCCACTGTGGAGCAAGGGATAATAGTGGTAATTTGATATAAATTTTCATAACGCACCCTATTTTACGCTTGTTCTTTAAGATTTTGATTTCAGGTCAAATTAAAAATACTAAACTCTCAATCTGCTCACTTGAACGTTGATGCCGAGTCTGGCCACCATGGAGAGAACAATAATGTAATGCCCAGCAACGAGGTGCCCCTTGTTGACCCCAACAAAGTTCCTGTCGTGGACCCAATCGATGCCAACTCACATGTGGCCTTCGACGCAAACTTGCCTACCGATCCCGAAAACAGCGTTTGCGGAGAAACCCGATCGATAGCCCGAGTTACGCACGATGGCGAAGGCGATGAGATCAATTTATGGGTGATCTTCAAAATGTTAGAAGCTCAACAGGCGGCGATAGACCAAATGCAGTACCAAAGTCGCGCCCCCAGTAGAGTTGAGCCCAAACCATCTCGAGAAAACACCCGAAAAAATAAACCAACCATAAAAAGGTCGGGTGAATTTGAACCCGGGACCAACCCTGAAATACTAAAGATGCTTGAGGAATTGACAAATCGGGTGGAATCGAGGGAAAATAAGATCGAAGCCAACGACAAAAAATGGAGACCTATAACTCCTGGGTTGATCAAATCCCAGGAACACCACCGATATTGAAAGGCCTAGATTCCTAGAAATTTATCCAAAAGCCTTTCCTTCTGAGCGCAGCTCAGAAACCAATCCCGAAGAATTATGTATGCCTAAAATTCCAAAGTATAACGGGACCACAGATCCAAATGAGCACGTGTGGCATCAAGGGAAAAAACTTAGAAGATGACGAAATCGAGTCGGTTCTACTGAAAAGGTTTGGAGAAACCTTGTCTAAAGGAGCTATGATATGGTATCACAACCTACCCCCTAATTCCATTAATTCGTTTGCTATGCTTGCAGATGCCTTCGTAAAAGCTCATGCCGGGACCATCAAAGTCGAGACCAAAAAATCGGACCTCTTTAAAGTAAAGCAAAGAGATAACAAAATGCTCAGGGAATGCATATCGAGGTTTCAAATGGCACGAATGGACCTGCCTTTGGTTGCGGACGATTGGGCCATTCATGTATTCACTCAAGGACTCAATCCCCAAAGCTCCTTGGCTTCGCAGCAGCTGAAACAGAACCTAATAGAGTACCCAGCGGTAACTTGGGCTGACGTCCATAATAGGTACCAATCAAAAATCAGAGTCAATGATGATCAGCTCGGGGCCCCTTCTGGGTCCGTGTATCCCACCAAAATCAATGATAGGTCTAAAAGAGTCATTGATCATGAATAGAGACCGAACAGAGATCAGTATCAACCGTATAGCGGAGATCGAAGGGGCAATAGATCCGGACGTAACCCTGCGAGGAATAAAAAGAAAAGCGATTGAGTTAATAATAGTCGGGGACTCATGAGAAAAAATGGTTTCGACAGACCACTCGGGTCCAGGGAGACACCAATGTTATCAAAATACAACTTCAGTGTTGACGCTGCCGGCATCGTATCTGCCATCGGACGCATCAAAGATACCAAGTGGCCTCGATCATTGCACTTTAATCCTACCCAAAGAGACCCTAACATGGTGTGTAAGTATTATGGCACTCACGGCCACAGGACCGAATACTGCCGACAACTAAGACAAGAAGTGGCCCGGTTATTCAATAACGGGCACCTCCGGGAATTTCTGAGTGATCGGGCCAAAAATCACTTCTGGAATTAGGGACTCCAACAAACAGACCGAGAAAGAGGAACCTCAGCACATCATCAACATGATCATTGATGGAGTCGACGTCCCTCAGGGGCCAATACTGAAGCGCACTAAGGTGTCCATCACAAGGGAAAAGCGAACCCGAGATTACATGCCGGAGGGGACCATCTCTTTCTAAAATGAGGACGCTGAAGGCATCGTGAAACTACATAATGATGCACTAGTAATATATGTACTCATAAATAAATCTCGAGTTAAGCGTGTGTTAATTGATCCAGGTAACTCGGCCAATATCATCAGATCGAGGGTTGTAGAGCAACTGGGTCTACAAGACCAAATAGTGTCAGCAGTCCGGGTTGTAAACGGATTCAACATGGCATGTGAAACAACTAAAGGGGAGATAACCCTGTCAGTGAGCATCGCTGGAACCATTCAAGTAACGAAGTTCTACGAGATCGAAGGGGATATGAGATATAATGCTCTATTTGAAAGCCATGGGTTCACAACATGAGGGCAATACCCTGACACTACACCAAACATTGAAGTTCCCCATACCAGGAGGGATCAAGGCAGTTTACGGAGAGCAGCTGACCGCAAAAGAAATGTTTGTGGTCGATGACGTGATCCCAATGTCCGCACTCTCGACATCAAAAAACATGAGGTCGGTTAGAAAGGAAGAAACCAAATAGCAATCACCGACACCGGCCCCGACCGAATTGGAGAAGAAAAAAGTAGGCGAGGATGATGATTACTGAGTTCCTAGGTCGTTCATCGTCCCTGACGATTCTGATGCCACAAATCAACGATCGAGGAGCTGGATCAAGTCATACTGATCGAACATTTGCCCGATCGAAAGGTATACCTGGGAATGGGGTTAACTCCCGAGCTCAGAAAAAAACTCATCAAATTTCTTATAGCTAACGTGGATTGTTTTACTTGGTCCCATCGAGATATAACAGGGATCCCGCCAAAAGTAACCACTCATAAGCTAAGCTTGGATCTATGAGCACCTAATTTTTTACCATATTTAAATTTTTGTCACCTTCTAATATGTAAATATTTTTAAGGGTTTAATCTACAGTGTTTAGCTTTGTTACACCTTTGTTTTTGTAGAGTAAAAATAAAAAATAATTTAAAAGGTCAATTATTATTATTAATATTATTTTTATTTTTATCTTTATTTTAAATAAAAAACAAAAAAAACAATTATTTTTTTTTCATTTCAGGTGGAATAAAAAAAAGGAAAAGGAAAAGTAGGGAATTAAAAAGTAAAAGTAAAGGAAGGTGAGAATTTAAAAAAAGTAAAAGAAAGTGGAAAGTTAAAAAAAAAGTAAAGGAATGTGGGAATTAAAAAAAAATAAAAGAAAGTGGAAATTGTTAAAAAAAAAGTAAAGAAAGTGGGAAATAAAAAAAATAAAAGTAAAGAAAGGTGGGGAATATATTGTTTTTAAAAAAAGAAGGAAAATGGGAAGTGGGAATTGTTTTTATAAACAAATAAAAAAAATCTGAAAAATTTCGAAATTTTTTCTATAAATAGAAGAGAAAATGGGAGAAGAAGGAGAGAGAGAAAAGAGAGGAGAGAATTGAAAACAATTCTTCTTCTGCGCTAAGGAAATTTCTACTCGTCTCATTCTTTCTTCCTCTTTCTTTCGAAAAATTCAGCAATTCATCACCCCGTTTAAGACCCTAAAACTACCCAAATCAGTGTGAAAATTAGCCTGAAATCACAGTCCAAACCCAGTCAAGTTGAGTGAGTTCGGGGTTTTCCGATTCCGATTCGAGTTTCTAAGTTCATAGCTTCGCTTGAGGATTACTGTTTTGGAGTTTCTCTTTCACTGTACCCGCTGTATAATTCCAGCAATAAAGGTCTGCTCTTTCATCTTTTTACTGGTTATTTCATCTGCGTGTTTCGTTATTTGTTTACGTAAATAAATAGATGTCATGAAACTTTAAATTCGTTTGATTGATGCTTGGTCATTTAATTTAATTATTTCTTTGTTAACTGAGTTTATGGTTGAAGTTTTATTATTTGGTTTAATGTTTAGAGTGAGTTTCTAGCTTTCTGTTGCTATGCTTTACTAGAAATAGATAACTATAGTATTTTAATTTTGACAATAATTAGCTATGGCTAGAAATAAGTAAAAGGGCTAAATGTGGCAAAATTAGTTATGTTGTAAATAGTTGGTGTCAAAATGAAATGGGCTAGATCCGGAGCTTAAAACAAAAGGCCTCCAAATACCATTTTTGGGGCCAAGAACAACTCTGCTTAGGCCCACCTGTCCCTCTTCAATTTTGGCCTATTCTCAATAGCTTTACAAGTCAATCCATTTCTTATAAATTAATGAATCGTCTGAATTCTTCTAGCTCGGGAAGATAATTAAACTCAATAATCTCAGAACAACTTTTGAACATTCGTAACTTTCTTTAGGCGCGATCAATAATAAATTATCATGATTATAGGTACGGTTTCTGTGGCATAGACATGATAATAAATTTCATAAATATTTAAAATGCACAAATAAAAGCAGACATAGAAAAAACATAAAAATCAAATAAATTACAGTTCATCCAGAATTAATTCAAGCCAAGTTTAAGTTAATAAAGTGACCGCTAGAACCACAAGGCTCGGAGAATGCCTCACACCTTCTCCCCGGTCAATAGAATTCCTTACCCTAACTTTATTTTCGCGAACCGATAAAATAGAGTCAAACCTTTCTTTGACTAGGGATTCAAATAAAAGGTGATTTGGAACACCCAAAATCAATTCCAAGTGGAAAATCTGTAAATAAAATAATCCCTACTCAAATTTGTCACTTCAAATGAAAAAACTTTTTTAACCCACAAAAATCCATAAAACATATTTTTTGGGGTAAAAAGGGGTGTGACAGCTCTCGCAACTCTGCTAGGGAACTTAACCAGAATTCGAGCTTGTACATATTGTCTTTTATTTGGTTTTATTAATTTTGTATATATTGTGATTTATTGGTGCCTAATGTGCTACTTCCCCGCTTTTTACCGCTTTGATATTGTTGAACTGTACATATAAGTTATCTTCTCACACACCCCTCTCAGTCTTCTTGAAATTAAATTGGGAATTTGGTTGACATAGTATCACGCCCCAACCTCGGGGAGCGCGACCGGCGCTCAACCGAGTGAACCCGGTCGAGCAAGCCTATTATACCTTCCTACCCGACTCATTCATGATCCGAAAAGAGGACGCGTTATTATGTACTAAATAGGGGGAGGGATCAGGTATACATGCATAAACGTTGTTAGTCCATTTTTCATTATATACATTATGGCATAGTTAAGTTTTCAAAATACAACTCGATCCAACGACCACCCTAACACACATACATGACCTACATAAACGTCTACGGAGCCTCTAAAGGTACAAAAGAGCAACATGACAATGCCGGCAATAAGGCCCTGGCTATACCTCAAAATACGAAAACTTATACAAAATAAAGAACTACATGACCCCAGGAAGAAATGGGGATCACCAAGACTGTTGTGATGAGTGTGAGGGAGAGCACCACTATCTGCGATCAGCGCTATCAGCGATGGAACCACCTACATCCATTCAAAGATGTAGCGCCCCCGGCAAAAGGGATGTTAGTACTGTCGAATAGTACTAGTATGTAAGGCAAACACCAATCTTAATAGAGTGAACATTGAAACAAAAAGAAGGCAGTCATAATAATCAATAAGAACTTCATAGAAATAGAAATAAACACCAAGTAAGGATCACATAGTTTCCAGTTCAATTCTTCCATCTTTTTAGGTTAATAATCTTTAGTGCCAAAGCCACAACTCATAATGCCACCGTGTTTTTACACGGAGTCCAGTCTCGGTCCAACCAGCTAAGCCGTCCCAAGTGAGACATATCCATATCCACAATGTAAATCAATAATTCTAACATAAATGCCACCATGTGTACGGCATGGCGTCCGATCTCGGCCCGATCGGCTAAGCCATCTCACTTGAGACATAACCTCTTTCAATTGTTCACTCAATTCACATCTCTTTCCCATCTTTCATTACATGGCACAAACAACCTCATTTATTAAGTAGTTCTTGGCACTTGGGCACATTTTATAATTCAAGTCTTTCCCTTTTTATTCGTTCAAATAACGTCATCATTCATGTCGATAAGTACCATCACATAAGGCATTGCACACATAAGGGAAGGAACTTGGAAAATCATAGTTACGTTCTCAAATAGCACGATTACATGGTAAACATCTAAAACAATTAGAGAACATGAATCTTTCAACCCAACACACTAAGGCAAACAATTCTAGTAAGATCAGGTCGGAACTTACACCAACTATTCGGAGACCAGGAGTTTAATTCTAGAAAGAAAAGAGTTAGCCATACATACCACAATTGCACTTCTTTAGACTTTACAATTATCTGGAACCCTTAGCAACCTCAAGCTATTTTAGCCATATACAAATTAAACCCAAAATTAGGAAAACGTTCATGGTTCTAGTTCACTTTTTCACACTCTTTTATCACATATGCATGCAAGATAAACAACCCTCATACCCATGGACCATCTTATTAATTACTCATTTTCAGCATAAGTTTCAAAAATTTAGGGCTAGGTTATAGATTCTTATCTCTAGGATGGAGGTCTAGATTGCTTTCCTTGATAATCTACAAAGTTTCAAGCAAGAATTGAAGAATAATTGATGAGGATTACTTTCTCACTCTAAGGCTCCCTCTCTCACTTTATAGTATCAGAAAGTGAGCTCAAAATAGACTAAGGGGGGTGTTTTAACGGAATGGGAGTCGGGTTTTAAATTATTATGCGGTTCGCAAAGTGACCACAGAAATGGCCCTCAGGGGCATGAACTTACGGCCCAGGTATGCGACCAGTATGTGGTCCGCATACTCATTCTGTGATCGCATAATGCACCGCAGAACTCCCTCCGCAAAAAACTAAGAGGGGTTATGCGATCGATATGCGGTCCGCATAATGGTTATGCGGTCGCATAATCGACCGCAAAGCTGACCTCAAATTGGCCAACATACTATTTCACTCTGCGGCCATTATGCGGTTCACAGAGTGATTATGCGGCTGCATAATGGGCCGCAGAAATGCGTTCTTCTGCAAAATATATTTCTCTCAGTCCGTAGGGTAATGTTCAATCCAAAAAGTCCGAACCGCGGCGAGCTAGCTTGCCGCGAAGAATTTCTACTATAATAACGCAAGAATCTATCTTGGNTCGCAAGCTCGTCACGAAGAAGTTCTACTATAATAATGCAGGAATCTAACTTGGCACCACGAAACCCCAAGTTGTTGGTTAAAATTTTTACGGGTCCTTACATCCCCCCCCACTTAAGATCATTCGTCCTCGAATGAGGATCAAGGTTTTCTTAATACAGTTTCAGTTGTACCATATAATATCAGCCCCAGATTTGCCTAAATTCCTAACTTTCTAAAAATTGTGCCAGAGTTTCCTTTGTAATTAGGCCTATCCACCTGTCAGAGAGCCCCCGAAACACACCTTAGCAACATATATAGAATTAAATGACACAACAGAATGCAAAATAACACCTACGGATGCCTCATAGGGGATATATAACTATAAAGGAGTGTCTATATATTAGCCGAACAAGTGATACAAAAAACATTTGGGGGGGACAACTTTATAGAGATATTACATGGCTATTCAAATAAATGAGGGCACTTCTTTTTCATTTTATTCTCGGCTTCCCAAGTAGCTTCTTCGACTTGCTGGTTTCGCCATAATACCTTTACGGATGCAATTTCTTTGTTCCTCAACTTCCGAATATGTCTATCAAGGATAGCAACCGGAATCTCTTCATATGACAGTTCTTCACTAACCTCGATGGTCTCAATCGGCACAATAGCGGACGAATCTCCAACTACCTTCTTCAACATGGACACATGGAATACCGGGTGCACTAATGACATCTCAGGTGGTAGCTCAAGCTTGTACGCCACCTGACCTATCCTTTGAATGATTCTATACGACCGGACATACCTCGGACGTAATTTCCCTTTCTTTCCAAACCGCATGATCCCCTTCATGGGAGATACCTTCAAGAACACCTAATCATCTTCCTTGAACTCTAAGTCACTGCGACGAACATCCGAATAGGATTTTTAACGATTCTGAGCAGTTTTCAACCGCTCTTTTATGATCTTAACCTTTTCCATAGCCTGATGCACAAGGTCTGGTCCTATTAGTTCAGCTTCTACAACCTCGAACCACCCCAACCGGCGATCTACATCTTTTAACAAAGAAGGCCTCAAATGGCGCCATCTGAATACTAGCATAGAAGCTATTGTTATAAGCAAATTTTATGAGCGGCAAATGATTATCCCAGCTACCTTTGAAGTCAAGCACACACGCACGCAACATGTCCTCTAGCGTCTGAATAGTCCGCTCTGCTTTCCCGTCAGTTTGTGGACGGAAGGACGTGCTAAGATTTACCTACGTACCCAAACCTTGCTGAAATTTCTTCCAGCAATTAGCTGTAAATTGGGCCCCTCGATCGAAAATGATAGAAACTGGAGTGCCATGAAGCCTGACTATTTTCTTGATATATAATTGAGCATATTGTTCCGCAGTGTCGGTGGATTTAACTGGTAAGAAGTGTGCTGATTTCATGAGTCGATCCACGATCACCCAATTTAAGTCAAACTTATGCGGAGTGCGTGGTAACCCTACCATAAAATCCATATTGATCATTTCCCATTTCCACATTGGAATTTCTATACTCTGTGCTAACCAACCGGACCTTTGATGCTCGACCTTCACTTGTTGACAGTTTGAAAATTTTGCCATAAAGTCTGCCACACCCCTCTTCATGTCATTCCACCAGTAAAATTTCTTGAGATCATGATACAGTTTTGTAGAACCTGGGTGCACAGAATATCTAGAAGTATGAGCTTCTGCCATGATTCTTTCCCGAAGACCATCTACATTTGGAACACATAGTCATCCTTTGTACCGTAATGTACCGTCATCCATGCCAAGAGAAAAAGCCTTAGTCTTGTGTTTATGAATCCCTTCCTTCAGTTGCACCAACACTGGATCATTGTATTGCTTTTCCTTAACCTCCGTCACAAGCGATGATTCTGCCCTATTCCGCACAATCACTCCCCCTTCATTAGAGTCCGCAAGATGAACTCCCAAACTGGCCAACTGGAGAACCTCCGGGGCCAAGGGCCTTTGACATGCCTCCAAGTGAGCCAAACTACCCATAGATTTCCGACTAAGAGCATCCACCATCACATTAGCTTTCCCCGGATGATACAAAATATCGATGTCATAATCTTTGAGCAACTCAAGCCACCTTCTCTGCCTTAAGTTCAATTCCTTCTGCTTGAAAATGTATTGAAGACTCTTGTGGTCCGTGAATACATCTACATGGACTCCATACAAATAATGACGCCAAAGGTTTAATGCAAAAACCACCGCTGCAAGCTCTAAGTCATGAGTTGGGTAGTTCTTTTCATGATTCTTAAGTTGCCTTGAAGAATATGCTATTACCTTACCATGTTGCATTAATACACACTCAAGACCGATCCTTAAAGCATCGTAATACACCACAAACCCCTCGGTACCCTCTGGTAGGGTCAATACCGGCGCCGAAGTCAATCTTGATTTCAATTCCTGGAAATTCCTTTCACAAGCATCGGACCACTGGAACTTAATCGCCTTCTGCGTCAATTTAGTCAATGGAGAGGCAAGAGTGTAGAACCCCTCCAAGAACCTCCTATAATACCCGGCCAAACCCAAGAAACTGCGAATCTCTGTTGGAGTAGTAGGTCTAGGCCAATCCTTCACCGCTGCAATCTTTTGAGGATCAACCTTAATTACTTCTCTGGAGATGACATGACCCAGGAATGTGATAGATTCATGCCAAAATTCACATTTCGAGAACTTTGCATACAATTGGTGTTGGTGAAGAGTTTGCAGAACTATCCTGAGGTGATCTGCATGATCCTCTCGACTTCGTGAATACACAAGGATGTCGTTAATGAATACTATCACAAACGAGTCGAGGAACGGCTTGAAGACTCGATTCATAAGATCCATGAAAGCTACCGGGGCATTTTTTAGCCCGAAAAACATTACCAAAATTTCAAACTGCCCATACCGGGTTCTAAAAGCTGCTTTCGGAATATGCTGCTCCCTCACCTTCAATTGATGGTACCCGGACCGCAAATCAATTTTAGAGAAGAACTTAGCACATTGTAATTGATCAAACAAATCATCTATTCTAGGCAATGGGTATTTGTTTTTGATTGTGACTTTGTTGAGTTGCTGGTAATCAATACACATCCGCAACGATCCATCTTTTTTTCTGACAACGAGAACCGTTGCGCCCCAAGGTGACACACTCGGTCGGATGAAACCTTTCTCTAGCAAATCCCTTAGTTGTTCCTTTAGCTCTTTTAATTCTGTTGGCGCCATTCTATATGGTGGAATGGCTATAGGTTGCGTGCCCGGCATCACATCAATCCCAAAATCAATCTCCCTGTCTGGAGGAATTCCAGGGAGCTCATCCGGAAATACATCGGGGAATTCATTTATAATTGGTAGAGATTCTAGGGTAGGCACCTCAGCAGTGGTGTCCGTAACTCGAAGAAAATGTTAAATACACCCCTTCCTGATCATCTTTGTGGCCTTAAGGTAAGAAATAAACCTACCTTTTGGCATAACATTATTCCCCTCCCACTCAACAGCTGGCTCGTTAGGAAACTCAAGCCGCATGATTCTGGCTCGGCAATCGAGTTTGGCAAAACATGAATAAAGCCAATCCATTCCCATTATTACATCAAAATCAATCATCCCTAGTTCAATAAGATTGTCCAGGGTATCCTGACCACGTACTGTGACAACACAATCCCTATATACCCGTGCGGCCATAATAGACTCGCAAACCGAAGTAGATACAGAGAACGGCTCATGAAGCTGTTCCAGTTCTATCTTGAATCTCGTAGCAACATAAGGAGTAACATAGGACAAAGAAGATCCGGGATCACTAAGGGCATACACATCATGAGATTGAATAGTCAATATACCTATGTCGATATCTGGGGAAGCCTCTGCACTCTGTCAACCACTCATAGCATAGAATCGGCTGGGTCCTCCCGAATTTTGTGCATCACCCCTAGTTGCACCACCCCCTTGTGGGTGCTGAAGAGCCCTGAGCTGGAGGGGGTGCTGAAGATGTAGCAGTTGTAGGACTGGATGACTGAGCTGTGCCCCCGCTTGTACCCTAACGGGATGCACGACACTCCCTCTGAATATGACCTTTCATCCCGCATCCGTAACATACTGGCATGTCCAGGTAGCAGACTCCCGAATGTATCCTCCCACACTTAGGTCATGGGGTCCTATGCTGATGTTGGAATCTCCCTCCTGATCGGCCCTGATGGTGGGACCCCCTGCTGCCCTGACCGAGCCTAAAGTAACTCCCCTGCTGCTGACCGTGCCTTGATGGCAGGGCACTAGCTGAAGACTGAGCATAAGACTGGGGTGGCCCTGATGATCCTCCCCGAGAAGCTGATCTCCCACTCCGAATGAATCCCCAATGTTGCCCGCCGATCGGGCCCTACTACTACTTTCCCGTTCCATCCTGAGCTTTAACTTCCGAGCCTCCGTAGCTTAGGCAAATGCCACCATCTTCCCATAGTTCATGTCGGAATTTAGAGCAGTTGTGGCAGCCTTGTTAATAACCAAAGGGCTAAGGCCCTGCACAAATCGACGCACCCTAGTCCGCATAGTCGACATCATATGAGCAGCATACTTTGACAGGCGCACGAACTCCATGTGATATTCCCACACACTTTTACTACCCTATTTAAGGGTCTCCAACTCCACAACACGGGCTGCCTTAGTCTCAACAGGCAAGAAATGGTCTATGAAGGCATCCGCAAACTCACTCTATCCCACTGGAGGGCTCCCCTCCTCACGGGAATCCTCCTACATCTCAAACCAGGAATATACCACCCCTTTCAGATGATAGGAGGCCAACTCTACTCCCTCTGTCTATGTAGCACGCATAAATCGGAGAGTCTTATGCATCTCATCAATAAAATCCTGAGGGTCTGCCCGAGTACCTGTGAACACTAGAGGGTCTAACTGAAGGAACCTGTTTACCCTAGAACCAGAAGAATCTCCTTGCAAGCTAAATGAGGTGGGTGCAACATTTGACATCTGAGACTGGAAAGCTACTAACTGAGTCAGCATCTAAACAGCTCATCTAAGATCCCCATCGGAAATACCGGGACCAAGAGCTGGGGCTGGAGGTGGAATAGGTATATCGGCGGGAGGGATTGTGGCATCCTTCGCGGGTGTAGGAACTGGGGTAGTCTGTTCTGGAGTAAACAAATCAGGCAGTGGGATAGTAGGGGGATTATACTCACTTGCATTATCAAGTAAGGGATCAACAACCACTCCTGGGGTGGTATTGGCTTCTTGGCCAATTCTCACTCTCTTTTTAGGTGACATTTACTGAAAGTTAAAACAATGCACGAGTTAGGGGAAAACAACCTGACGTTCCGCTCTATCACAGGATATAGAACAACAATGAAGGGTATCATTCTTAAATGTCCAAATAGCCCCCTAATTATAGATGTGGTCGACAACACACCGATAAGAAGGGCTCTACTAGAAACGGCTCCGAGACATCCTAGGACACTTTAAAAACTTAGGCTCTGATACCAAGTTTGTCACGCTCCAACCTCGGAGAGCACGACCGGTGCTCAACCGAGTGAACCCGATCGAGCAAGCCTATTAGACCTTCCCTACCCGACTCATTCATGATCCGAAAAGAGGATGCATTATCATCTACTAAATAGGGGGAGGGATCAGGTATACACGCATAAACGTTGCTAGTCCATTTTTCATTATATACATTATGCCATAGTTATGTTTCCAAAATACAACTCAATCAAACGACCACCCCAACACATATACATGACCCACATAAACGTCTACGGAGCCTCTAAGGGTACAAAAGAGCAACATGACAATGCCGGCAATAAGGCCCCGGCTATACCTCAAAATATGAAAACTTATACAAAATAAAGGACTACATAACCCCAGGAAGAAATGGGGATCACCAAGACTGTTGTGATGAGTTGTGAGGGACAGCACCACTATCTGCGATCAGCGCTATCTGCGATGGAACCACCTACATCCATACAAAGATGTAGCGTCCCCGGCAAAACGGACGTTAGTACTGTCGAATAGTACTAGTATGTAAGGCAAACACCAATCTTAGTAGAGTGAACAGTGAAACAAAAAGAAGGCAGTCATAATAATCAATAAGTACTTCATAGAAATATAAAGAAACACCAAGTAAGGATCACATAGATTCCAGTTCAATTCTTCCATCTTTTTAGGTTAATAATCTTTAGTGCCAAAGCCACAACTCATACTGCCACCGTGTTTTTACACGGAGTCCGGTCTCGGCCCGACCGGCTAAGCCGTCCTAAGTGAGACATATCCATATCCACAATGTAAATCAATAATTCCAACACAAATGCCACCATGTGTATGGCATGGCATCCGATCTCGGCCCGATCGGCCAAGCCATCTCACTTGAGACATAACCTCTTTCAATTGTTCACTCAATTCACATCTCTTTCCCGTCTTTCATTACATGGCACAAATAGCCTTATTTATTAAGTAGTTTTTGGCACTTGGGCACATTTTACAATTTAAGTCTTTCCCTTTTTATTCATTCAAATAACGTCATCATTCATGTCGATAAGTACCATCACATAAGGCATTGCACACATAAGGGAAGGAGCTTGGAAAATCATAGTTACGTTCTTAAATAGCACGATTAAATGGTAAACATCTAAAACAATTAGGGAACATAATTCTTTCAACCCAACACACTAAGGCAAACAATTCTAGTAAGATCAAGTCGGAACTTACACCAAATATTCGGACACCAGGAGTTCGATTCTAGGAAGAAAAGAGTTAGCCATACATACCTCAATTGCGCTTCTTTAGACTCTACAATTATCTGGAACCCTTAGCAACCTCAATCTATTTTATCCATACACAAATTGAACCCAAAATTATGAAAACGTTCATGGTTCTTGTTACCTTTTCCACACTCTTTTACCATACATGCATGCAAGATAAACAACCCTCATACCCATGGACCATCTTATTAATTACTCATTTTTAGTATAAGTTTCAAATATTTAGGGCTAGGGTATAGATTCTTACCTCTAGGATGGAAGCCTAAATTACTTTCCTTGATAATCTTCAAAGTTTCAAGCAAGAATTGAAGAATAATTGATGAGGATTAATTTCTCATTCTAAGGCTCCCTCTCTCACTCTATAGTATTAGAAAATGAGCTCAAAATAGACTAAAGGGGATGTTTTAACAGAATGGGGGTCGGGTTTTAAATTAAGAAAATGGGTGCCCCGACATAGGTCTGCAATCGCATATACGACCGCATAATGGTTATGCGGTCCACAAAGTGACGGCAGAAATGGCCCTCAGGGGCCTGAACTTACGGCCCAGATATGCGACCAGTATGCGGTCCGCATACTCGTTCTGCGGTCGCATAATGCACCGCAAAACTCCCTCCGTAAAAACCCAAGAGGGGTTATGTGATCGATATGCGGTCCGCATAGGGGTTATGCGGTCGCAGTCGCATAATCGACCGTAAAGCTGACCTCAAATTGGCCAACGTACTGCTTCACTCTGCGGCTATTATACGGTCCGCAGAGTGATTATGCGGCCGCATAATGGGCCGCAGAAATGCATTTTTCTGCGAGATATTTTCCTCTCAGTCTGTAGGGTACTATTCAATCTAAAAAGTCCGAACCGCGGCGAGCTAGCTCGCCGCGAAGAATATCTACTATAATAACGCAGGGATCTATCTTGGCACAACGCAACCCCGGGTTTTGATTTATTTTTATGGGTCCTTACATCCTCCCCCATTTTCTTTGATATTGTCGAGGTGCTTGCCACCCGGTGAAGGGTCACACATATTTTAGGCAGGGAACACTATCAGCTAATTCGAAAAGCAATGCTACTGGTACGCTGACCCTGCTCGGCTCGAGTTGTCCGCTCGAGTAAGCCAGTCTAGATACCTTTTTCACTAGGATTAAACCCAGAAGAACAAACCTCATGCCGGATATCCCTAGTAGGTTCGCTTTATTTGCATCACGTGCATTTAACTTAGCAAAGCTTGGCACATGGGCCTAGTCCGTATAAGACATGTATCTTCCTTGAGACCATCATGTTCACTTATGTGCTAGTTGTTGCATCATTTGGAAGGCTTTCTTATATTATTGACCCGCATTAGAAAATTAGTTGAGTGGAATAAAACAAATTATTCTCCTAGTTTGGTACAAATAATCCATTATTTTACTAAGATTTTGAATTAATCTGGTGTGAGTTGTAAAGATTAATTTTCATAAATATCAAAAAGAGCAAACATAGCCGGTTTGACCAAACTACGCGGGTCTGATTCTCACCGGATATGAGATACGTAGGCAAACCTTTATCGGGTCCAGCCCTAATTTTCAAAAATCCAAAAAAATATTTTCCTTTAATTCCTTATTTAGAAGTCTTTCTTTGAGACGTAAAATCCAATAATCCAAAAATAGTTTCTTCCCTTTTTTAGAAGCCTTTCTCCTAAAATTGAAAAAAAAAATCCAAAAACTATTTTCTTTCTTTTGAAATTTACAAAAAAAATTGAAAATCCAAAACCTTGAATTCCAAAAATTTTCGTTCTTCTTCAAAATTTTTACTTTCGAAAATTAAAAGGAAACTCTGAATCCAAAAATATTTTCGGAAATTCAAAGGCAAAAATTCAAAATTCAAAAATATTTTTTTTCCTCTTTAGAAGTCTTTCTTACGATAAATCCAAAAAAAAAATTAAAATCCAAAATATATATA
>AWOL01S0041557.1:3374-14788 GCA_000715115.1 Nicotiana otophora | reverse complement strand
TTTCTCTTGGCATGGATGATGGTACACTAAGGTACCAAGGACGACTATGTGTTCCAAACGTGGATGGTCATCGAGAAAGAATTATGACCGAAGCTCACACTTCTAGGTATTTCGTGCACCCGGGTTGTACAAAAATATATCATAATCTTAATAAAGTCTATTGGTGGAATAATATGAAGAGGAATGTATTGTACTATGTGGCGAAGTGTCCAAATTGTCAGCAAATGAAGGCCGAACACCAAAGGCCCGGTGGGTTGGTGCAGAACATAGAAATTCCAATGTGGAAGTGGGAAATGATTAATATGGACTTTGTGGTAGGATTACCTATTACCCCTCGTAAGTTTGACTAGATTTGGGTGATTGTGGATCGACTCAGGAAATTAGCACACTTCTTGCCGGTTAAGGCTACCGATATAGGGGAACAATATGCTCAGTTGTATATCAAAGAAATAGTCAGGTTGCATGGCACTCTAGTTTATATCATTTCTGATTGGGGGGCATATTTTACGACTTATCTTTGGAACACATTTCAGCAAGGTCGGGGTACTCAGGTGAATCTTAGTACAGCCTTTCACCCACAGACTGACGGGTAGGCAGAGCAGACTATTCAGACGCTTGAGGATATGTTGTGCGCTTGTGTTCTAGACTTTAAAGGTTGTTGGGATGATCACTTACCACTCATAGAATTTGCCTACAACAATTGTTATCATGCTTGCATTCAGATTGCACCGTCCGAGGCTTTATATGGAAAGAGATGTAGATCTCCCATTGGGTGATTCGAGATTGGAGAAGCAAAGTTGATAGGGCCAGGCATCAGGCTATGGAAAGATTTAAGATCATTAAGGACCGGTTGAAGACTGCTCAGAGTCGTCAGAAGTCCTATTCGGATGTTTGTCGTATGGATTTGGAGTTCAAAGAAGATGATTGGGTATTCTTGAAAGTTTCCCCTATGAAATGTGTAATGCGATTTGGTAAGAAAGGGAAATTGAGCCCGAGTATGTCGGATCCTACATAATCATTCAAATGATCGCTGAGGTGGCGTACAAGCTTGAGCTACCACCTGAGATGTCATTAGTGCACCCGGTATTTCATATGTCTATGTTGAAGAAAGTAGTTGGAGACCCGACACGCATTGTTCCTGCTGAGACTATTGAGGTTAATGAGGAATTGACTTATGCAGAGATTCCAGACTCTATTATTGATCGGCAAGTCTGAAATTTGAGAAATAAAGAAATTTCCTCTGTGAAAGTATTATGGCGAAACCAACAGTTTGAAGAGGCCACTTGGGAGGCCGAGGAAGAAATGAAGAAGAAGTACCCTTATTTGTTTGAATAGCTATGTAATCGTTCCTTTCTAATGTTCATTTGTACAGCTTATGCTAATGGTGTTCCTTTCTCGTAATATACTGCTTATGAGTCCACGATCGGTGTTGTTTTTATGTTATATTGTGTCATCGGATTATGTATATGTTATTAGGAATGGTTTATGGGATTCTCTGACAGGTGGATAGGCCCAATTACAGGGGAGACTCTATCAAAATTTCTGGAAATTAGTAGAGTTAGCCAAATTTTGGAGCTTTTGTTGTATAGATAAAGATTTAAGTCACATTAGGTGTCCATGGCGCACTCTTTGAGGGAGAATGATCCTAAGCAGGGGATAATGTAAGGCCCCGTTAAAATTTCCTAATGATTTAAGATTTTAAGGTGCGCCAACAGTATTTGGGAATAACGTGTTCGAGTATTAAAGGAGATACATTGGATAGAACCACATCATTTTGAAATGCAAATATGTTTTTAATGTGTGTTGCAACATACTAAGGAGTTTTGTGAATGGCAAGCATTTGTGTGGAACAAGTTGGATACATTAAGTGGAAAGGATGTCTCAGTTCGCACAACATCCTACTTCAAATGCATGGTGCTACCAAACTATAAAGATTTAGGAGGTGATCTACCTATCAAATTAAAGCTCTTTGAGTCTAGTTTCCAACGCATCAAACCAAGAATGATTTTATAATTGTGGCAACTAGTGCCAATGAAATGCAAATATATGAAAGAAGTATGAAATGAAATGACTGATATAAAAAGGTTGATGTCTCGAATGAGATGGCCTAGCCGATCGGGTCATGATTGGACACCTTACGGCACACATGGTGGTGATTGTATTGGAAATTGTAATTGAAATTATGATTGTCGTTGATATCTCTAATGAGATGGCCTAGCCGATCGGGTCGTGATCAAACTTCGTGCTAAAGGTACGGTGGTATTGGTATTGAGAGTGATTGTGGTTGATGTCTCAAATGAGATGGACTAGCCGACCGGGTCGTGATCGGACTCCGTGCTAAAAGTACGGTGGTATTGGTATTGTTAATTATGGTATTGTGAACGATGATACATCGGTACTAAGGATCTCCAACTTAAAAATATCGAAATTTACTTGAAGATTTATGTGGTTCTAACTTGATGTTTTGGTATTGTTTGAGGCTTCCATTGATTTTATGATTGTTCCTCCTCGTAATATTATTCATTCCACTGTGAAGGTGTTTAGTTATACATGCTAGTGCTATTCGACGGTACTAACATCCCTTTTGTCGGGACGCTGCATCTTTAATGTATGTAGGTGGTTCCACAAAAGAAGACATTGATTAGTGACAGCGGTACACCCCATTCACAACTGACTTTGTGGGCCCACTTCATTTTGGGGTCTTGTATCTTTTGTTCCTTGTGTAATGTGTTTGAGGTATAGCCGGGGCCTTGTTGTCAGCATTATCATAGTACTCTTCTTTATCTATAGAGGCTTCGTAGATATAGTGTGGGTATTATATTGGTGCTGGGAATGTCAAACAATGTTATGTTATGGTTGTATTACTTGTTATGAAAAATGTGTGTAAAATTCGAGACTTTAAAATGATGAAACTTTTGGTAATGAATTGGTATTGTAGACATGATCACCTTATTGTCTAATTAATGAAAATATGTATTATCTCCATTTATGGATGAGTTTAGATAGAAGGAAATCTAACAGGCTTGCTCGGCCGGGTTCACTCGGTTGAGCACTGGTCACTCTCCCCAATTTTAGGGCGTGACAGGTAGGTTCTTTATGTGTTTTGGAACGTTTTGATATATTAGGAAGGAGTCTCGAGTGCCTCGAGTGTGATTCAGATTGAATTCAGAATAATTTTGGACTTTGTTGAATTGATGAGGTATGTTCTTCCAGTGTCATCGCACCGGCGAAGGCTTTGGCCGCGGGTGCGGACATGCAGGTGTGTGAGGGTGCATCTCAGGAATGGAGAAGGCCAGCCCAGGCCCGGGTTCAATGGTGCGGACACCGGGGCGTAGATGCGCAACCGCAGGCGCGAGTGCTATTTCGTAGAAGTAGAACTATAAGGAGCTTGTGAAGGACCGCAAGTGCGGTCGAGGTTCTGCCAAAGCAGAATTTCATGGCATTAGTTGGAATTGCATCTACGATGGGTTTTCCACAGGTGCGACAGTGTGCCCGTAAAAGCGAAAACCGCTGGGCAGAAAAGGGGGTGTTCAAGGGTTTTATCTCATTTTCATCTTTTGGACCTAGAGAGCTAAGTTTATGGCGATGTTGTGAAGTATTTTCTAGGAAATCATTGGGGTAAGTGATTCTAACCCAGATTTGGCTATATTACATGAATCCATTGTTATTTTTGTCCTCTAATTAGTGATTTGACTTGGAAAATTTTGGGAATAATTTTAAAACTTCTTAAACTAAAATCTGGGGATTTGAAAGGCGATTTGAAGTCAGATTTGAGTAATTCTTGTATGGTTGGACTTGTAATCGAATGGGTGTTCGAATTTTGTAAGTTTGGTCAGGTTCCGAGAGGTGGGCGAGGGGTTGACTTTTTGAGTTGACTTTGTGTTTCTTTTTAAAGATTGTAACTTTATTGTTTGGAATAGCTTCCTATAGTTTGTATTTACGGTATGAGGTTTTTTTGGCTAGATTCCAGCCGTTCAGTGTTGGATAATTGCGGAAACTTACTAGTGGGTTGATTTAGCATGTTATGAGGTAAGTGTCTTGTCTAACTTTGTGTCGAGGAATTACCTCATAGGATTGGTGTTGTTTTGTGTTAATTGTGATATGTGGAAGCCGTGTACGCAAGGCGACGAGCGTGTACACGTGCTAAATGTTGTAATTGACCGATTTTAGCTATGTATTTTCCTTCATGCCTTTAATTGAGTTTCCATAACATGTTATATTCATCGTCTTTAGTCTATCTTCACATGCTTTACTGTCATTGTTAATACTTGTCTTAACACTTGCTAAGTGTCTTCACATGTTTAGTTGATGTTATTGTCCTCTCTATTCCTTGTTCATCATTTAACTGATGAGTCCCTTACTTGAAGTTGCTATTTCTTGGAATATCTTATTGCTGAATTTGGTATTGAGTTATAAAGGTCGTATATCACATTGAGGTAACATTGTAAATTATGGAAACACTATTATTGTTGACTTCTTTGGCAATTTGTTATATTGGGCACTTGAAGTACAATTTCTGATATGTTGTGATATTGATACGCATGCGGTGGTATTAGGATTAGGGTCGAAATGCATGCGGTGAGATAAGGTGTGCTTGATGCGCGTGTTGCTAGCAGGAGAACTACTTGAAGCCACGCGGTGTGATAAGGTGGGCTAAAACGCGGGAAGCTATTTCGGGAAAAATGATTTTCAAATCTAAATGCAATACTCCCGCATTGATTTAAGGAAAGATTATGATTTTTTTGTGATATGAGACTATAAGGCGGTACCTCAGTAGTGATTCTTGTTTAAACCTTTATGTTACATCACTTGTGTTTTAGTTGCTTTGTGTCCTTGGCGTATTATTCCTTGTTTTCTTCCGTGTTGCCTTAATTGCCTTATTTTAGTGTAGATATTCTTGGTATATTTTCTACATTGTTTCATTTCCATTGTTTATCATTATCACATTGTCATATACATGTTCTTGGCACTTACTGGGTACCGTTGTGGTGTACTCATGCTACGCTTCTGCATATCTTTTGTGCAGATCCACGTACTTCTTACCAGCCTAGGTACAAGTGAGTAGAGTTCAGATTTGGAAACTTCAAGGTATACCTGCCGGCATCCGCGTTGCTCGGAGTCACCCTCTATCTAGTTCTATTTCATTCTCTTTTATAGATACTGTTGTATAGGGATGTTCAGTATACTCTTGTAGAGCTTGTGATTTGGTATCATCGGATTTTGGGAGTATTGTTCTGTTAAGTTGCGGAGTACTTTTATGCTAGTTGTCGAGTGATTTGAATGTTTTTATCATTTTCTCAGTTAACTTCTGCATGAATGGTTGGCTTGCCTACTCTTAGAGACTAGGTGCATTCACGACATCCTACGGAGGGAAATTGGGTCAGTGACAAGTTGGTATTAGAGGCCTAGGTTCATAGGTGTTACGAGTCACAAGAAGGTTTAGTAGAGTCTTTGATCCCTTATCGTGCGAATTTGTTGACTTCGAATTTATGAATCTATCTCTTTCTATTCTCTCATAGATGGTAAGGATAGGCACCGCTGGATCCGATGATCAGATACCCGCCCCCTGCTAGAATCGCGAGAGGCGGGGGTTGGGGCAGGGCTGATGAAAGGCCGATGAGGGGCATGTAGTGCAGCCAGAGCACCTGCCCGAGCTGCAATAGAAGAGCCACTAGTAGATCTAGTTGGGGGGTAGGCACTTGCAGTGCCTGTTGATACCCTTGCACTTCAAGAGACTCTCGCCCAGTTTTTGAGCATATTTGGTATTCTAGCTCAGGCGGGGTTGATTCCACTTGCACCGGCAATATCTCAGGTTAGGGGAGGAGCATAGACTCATGCGGCCCATACCCCAAAGTAGGGATTCTATGTAGAGTAGGTACCAGAGGTTATACCAGTACAGCTAGTTGTCCCAGTTCAGCCCGAGGTTAGGGCAACAACATATGAGGAGGTGCAGCTTAGGCTCGAGTGGTACAAGAAGTTCCATCCTCCTACTTTCAGTGGCCTAGTTATATAGGACGCACAGGGCTATCTGGAGAAGTGCCACAGAATTCACCCTACCATGGGTATAGTGGAGACGAGCGGGGTTGTTTTCACAACTTTCTAGCTATCGGGACTAGCATACCAGTAGTGGCAGGCTTGGGAGGAGGGTAGCCCCGCTGAGGTAGCTTCACTCATATAGGCTCTGTTTATAGAGATGTTACTGAGAGAGAGTTTGTTCCCCAAAAATAGTGGGATGCATGGTGCGCGGAGCTTGAATAGTTGTGCCATGGTTCTATGATCGTATCAGAGTATGCTCTCAGATTCAATGAGTTGTCCAGGTATGCACCTGCCTTGGTTTCAACAATTAGAGATCGAGTCCGTCAATTTATTAAGGGGCTTAACTATGCAATTAGATTCATCATGGCTCGAGAGTTGGAGGCTGATACTCCATACCAGCAGGTGGTAGAGATCATACGGGGATTGGAGGATTTGCGGGGCCGATACAGAGAGAGAGAGAGGACAGGGAGGCCAAGAGGCCTCGAGATTCTGGTAGATATAGTGGTGCCCGTGCCCCAGTTACAACCCGTCATGGTAGAGGCTGTGTGAGCCATCCAGTTTATTCAGCACTTCCATCTTCCAGTGGTATTCCGGCTACTCCCATGTCTTAGGTTGCCCATTATGCATTGCCACTGTCTAGTGGACCACCAACACGGGGGGTTTTCAGTGGTCAGTCGAGCCGACCAGGCCCGAATTAGTTTCAGCAGCCACGTCCTCCGATATATTATTTTGAGTATGATGATACTCGTCATTTGGTAAGGGACTATCCCAGACTCAAGATGGCTGCACTTTCACATGCTACTCAAGCTAAACTTAGTCTAGAGGGTCCCCGTGGTTACCGCACCAGTTGCCACTCCACCTGCTCAGCCAACTAAGGGTGGAGGCCAGGTGTGTAGGGGTCTCTCTAGAGGGGGAGGCCAAGACATATGTTATGCTCTCCCGAGTAGGATGGAGGCGGTTGCATCAGACTCAGCTATTAGAGGTATTGTTCTGATTTGTCATAGAGATGCATCAGTCTTATTTGATCCAGGCTCCACTTATTCATATGCATCATCTTACTTTGCTCTGTATTTGTGTATATTCAGTGATTCTTTGAGTTCTCATATCTATGTGTCCACGCCCGTGGGAGATTCCATTGTTGTTGACTGTGTGTATCGGTCGTTTTTAGTTGTTATTGGCAGGTTTGAGACCAGAATTGACCTATTGTTGCTTAATATGGTAGACTTCGATGTTAATTTGGGAATTTATTGGTTGTCTCCCTATCATGCTATTCTTGATTTTCACGCCAAGATGGTGACATTGGCTATGCCATGTTTGCTGTGATTGGAGTGTAGGGGTGCTTTGGATTATGTGCCAAATATGGTGATGTCTTTCCTTAAGGAACATCAGATGGTTGGGAAGGGGTGTGATGCATATCTAGCCTTTATGAGAGATGTCAATGTTGATACTCCTACCATTGAGTCGATTCCGGTAATGAGAGACTATCCAGATGTATTTCTGTCAGATCTTTCGGGCATGCCGCCTGATAAGGATATCGATTTTGGCATGCACTTTTTATCCGGCACTAAGCCCATTTCTATTCCACCATATCGTATGGCCTCAGTAGAGGTGAAGGAGCTAAAAGAGCAGTTGCAAGAGTTTCTTGATAAGGGTTTCATTCGGCCTAGTGTGTCACCATGGGGTGCTCAGGTCTTGTTTGTGAAGAAGAAGGATGGTTCTATCCGCATGTGTATTTATTATTAGCAATTGAACAAGATTAGAGTAAATAACATGTATTTATTGCCATGTATTGATGACCTATTTGATCAGTTGGAGGGTGCTAGAGTATTCTCAAAGATTGATTTGCGGTCAAGCTATCATCAATTGAAGATTCAAGATCCAAATATTTCAAAGACAGCTTTCAAAACTCGGTATGGTCATTACGATTTCCATGTGATGTCATTTTGGCTGACCAACGCACCAGTAGCATTCATGCACTTTATGAATAGTGTATTTCAGCCCTATCTTGACTCATTCGTCATTGTTCTTATTGACGACATCCTGGTGTACTCCCGGAGCTGGGAGGTTCATGAGCAGCATTTGAGGATTGTGCTTCAAACCTTGAGAGAAAAGAAGTTGTATGTAAAATTTTCAAAGTGATAATTTTGGCTTGACTTGGTGGCGTTTTTGGGCCATGTGGTTTCGAGTGAGGGGATCAAGGTAGATTCGAAGAAGATTGAAGCAGTGTAAAGTTGGCCTATACCGTCTTCAGCCACTGAGATCTAGAGTTTTCTTGGTTTGACAGGGTATTACCATCATTTCGTAGAGGGTTTCTCGTCTATTGCTGCACCTATGACCTAATTGAACCAGAAGGGTGCTCCATTCAGATTGATCGAGGAGTGTTGGAGAGCTTTCAAAAGCTCAAGACTGTTCTTACTATAGCCCCAGTGATGGTTATGCCTACGGGTTCAGGGTCTTACACTATGTATTGTGATGCGTCACGTGTTTGCCTCGGCGTGGTGTTGCTGCAAGATGGTAGGATGATTGCCTATGCGTCTAGACAGATGAAGGTGCATGAGAAGAATTATCCTTTCCACGACTTGGAATTAGCAGAAATTGTTCATGCCATGAAGATTTGGCGGCACTATTTGTACGGTGTCCCTTGTGAGGTTTATATCGATCACTAGAGTCTACAACATTTTTTCAAATAGAAGGATCTTAACTCGCAACAGAGAAGATGGTTCGAGTTGCCTAAGGACTATGGTATCACCATTCTATATCATCCTAGGAACGCCAATGTGGTGGCCGATGCCTTGAGTCGAAAGGCGTAGAGATTTGGTTGTGTAGCATATCTATCGGCAACGGAGAGGCCATTAGCATTGGAGGTTCAGGCCTTGGCCAACCAATTTGTTCGGTTGGATGTTTCAAAGACGTGTCGAGTTCTTTCTTGTATAGTTTCTTGGTCTTATCTATATGATCGTATCAGAGAGCATCAATATGACAACCCCCATATGCTTGTCCTCAAGGACACGATCCAGCACATCGATGCCAAGAAGGTTACTATTTAGGATTATGGTGTGTTACGGATGTAGGGCCCGCTATGTTTGCCCTATGTTGATGGCTTGCACGAGTTGATTCTGCAGGAGGCCCACAATTCGTAGTGCTCCATTCATCCGGGTTCCACTAAGATATGTCAGGACTTGAGGCAGTACTATTGGTGGAGGAGGATGTTGAATGACACAGTGGAGTATGTAGCTCAGTGTCTAAATTGTCAGCATGTGAAGTTTGAGCATCAACGGCTAGGTGGGTTGCTTCAGAGGCGTGACATTCCCTAGTGGAAATAGGAGCGAGTTACCATGGGTTTCGTTATTGGCATCCTACGGACTTAAAATAAACTTGATGCAGTATCGGTGATTGTGGATAGGAGCCAAGTCGGCTCATTTCATTCCAGTGGTACTTATTCTTAAGGGCAGCTGGCTCAGGTCTATATTCGCGAGATTGTCCGACTTCAAGGCATGCCAGTATCCATCATCTCTGACTGGGGTACGTAGTTTACATCGCGCTTCTAGTAAGTCATATAGCGTGAGTTGGGCACATAGTTTGAGTTGAGAACAACATTTTACCCTCCAATGAATGGACAGTCCGAGCGCATTATTGAAGTGTGTGTATTTCTAGATATGAGGTTTGTTTCTGTATTCGTTAATTATTATATGAGGTTGTTTATGGTGTAGATTGCTAATTTTCAAGTAAATGATTCCATGAAAATAGTTGAATTCAATTGAAGTGGAATTGAGTAAAAAGGTATAAAACAAGTGCAAATTCCTTCAGTGATTCCGCATCTGCGGAAAATGTGCGCTTATGTGACCTCGCATTTGCGTGGAGAAGGCCGCATCTGCAGAATTCAAGCAACGTTCGCTGGGATCGCATCTGCAATGAGGAAACGCATCTATGGTCATGCTTCTACGCATGATGTCTGCACCTATGATCGCTCTTCTGCACGTGTAAGTCCGCTTCTGTGGAGTAAATGTTTTCCATCAAAGGTCGCTTCTGCGAGAGGCTATCCGCATATGCGGAATTACATCTGCGAGGATCCCTCCACAGGTGCGGTCAACGGGCTTCACCTATGGACAATTTTGGCATTTCACATCTTCTCCATTCCAAATCCACTAATACACGACCTACCTTATTGGAAACACATCTTTGGCTTAATTTTCAATCTCATGAATAGAGAAGACAAGTTTGAAAGCTAGGGCTCTTGCACACACTCTTGAGTCTTGAAGATTTGGAGTCTTTGGTTGAGAATTTCTTACCAATTCATGTTCATTTCTTCATTTCCTTGCCTTGTATTGAATATCTAAGTGTGTAGTATTTTTACCAACACTTGAATCTTGTTTATCGAAATATTCATATTTAAAGTATGGATTAAATACCTTGTTGTGCTTATGTATTGAACGATTATTATTTATAATGAAGTGAGTTATTGTTTTGTTAATTATTCTTGTTCTTTAATGTTTCTAAAGGGACTAGATAACCCATTATCTTCGAATTAATTTTGGGAAATATAATTTGGGGGTGGGAAAAATTAATTAACAAGAACTTGAGGCTTTAACCCTCACTTTATAGATTCTACCTAGGGATAGGATCGAACTACTTGTAGCCATATTCGGGTGAGCTTAATCTCTTAGTTGTTTTAGGGATAAAGCACTTAGGAAGTCTTGTTAGTCTTTGGAAGTAGCTAATATAGAATTATTAGCCGAGGCTAATTAACATAAACTCACTCGTATTTGTAAAATCGTGAAATTCATTGGATCGTTGCTTGAGTGTAATTCCTATTGCATCCATGCTTGTAGCCATTAATTATTTTACTTTCTTTCTAGGTTAAATTACATTTTTCACATTTAGACATAAATATTCCCAAAACCATTCTAAGTATTTGGCTTAGCATAATAAGTGATAATTCTCTTACACGCCTAATCTCCTACATATTGTTCTCCGTAGGATTCGACCCTGAATCATTGTTAGGTAAATTATATTGCATGCGACCGTGTCCATTTACTTTTTAGAAGTTGATTTGGAAGTCATCAACTATTCATATATTGAAGGATATGCTTTGTGCCTATGTTATGGAGTTTGGGGTTTCTTGGGATCAGTTCTTGCCGCTTGCGGAGTTTGCGTAAATTATCAACTACCAATCGAGTATTCAGTTGGCTCCGTATGAGGCCTTGTATGGGAGGCGGTGTCGGTCTCTTGTGGGTTCATTTGAATATACTTGATCCACCCTTATCTCGCCGCATGTGCATCACAATGAAATGCCTCCCTTAAGTCACCACATGCGCATCTCGCCACCCTTATACCCCACACAACATCAATCAGCCCACACATCATATTCACATGTTCCA
>AWOL01S0041554.1:152795-165992 GCA_000715115.1 Nicotiana otophora | reverse complement strand
ACCCGTAAAATGGTACAGTTGAATTTATACGTGGTTTCTAGACAAGTGGATTAATTTGATCCTAAAATAATAAAATAATTAAAGAAATGCACAATACTTAGCCTTGAAATGAAGATAAAATCACGAAAAACAATGATTGGGGGACAGGTCTTTCAAGCACAACAGTGATGAAACCAAGGAACAAGAAAGTAAAATTGTATAAAGATTTTTATTGATTATAGCGTAAGTTTGCCAGAAAAATCGTGTTCATTTCAATGATAACAGAGCTCACTATTTATAGCTACACCTAGGTAACAAGATCCTAGGATCATGTCCTTCTTTAATGTCAATTATGAGGGCCATTGAAGAAGGTGTAACGGTGAGCGTAAATGACAAATTCTCTGTAACAGGCAGCGCACTAAATACTGTGGAATATGCTCCATTAAATGCTACTGGGCGGAGGGTATTTATTGCATCTTTATGAGCGTTATCCTTTCCTGTGACAGACAGGACAATCACTTTCGGTTTTAGCTATCCCCCACCTTAGGTTCCACGTGTCCCTCTTTTGGACGGCCACATAGCATATCATATTTTATTCTATACAAGTTAACTCCATAAATAACTAGTGCTCCTATAGGGATTTGAGGTATACTCATTTAGTTTGTCATTTTTCTATAAGAAGTGCAAATATTAGGACGGGCTCTGTTTAAACTAGACTACGTCAAATACTACTGTATAGAAGTACTAAACCATTTCATTAAGTGTTTCATGACTTGAAACCATGTTTGGTTTGAGCAGAAGAATACAATAAAGAGAGATGATGACACTCAACCTTTCATAAGTGGATATACACAAGGGAGAGGTTCTGCTCCCTTGTCCACTGAATATCGCTCTAGTGATGGTCAATAGTAGCTTAGATTCTTGATATGTGTTCATAAAAATTTTAAAGGCTAGGATTATTTTTGTTTTGTTGTAAGAAATTAATAAGAAATTTTTGACGGAGTTTCTGGATATATGTCATTTTGCCAACAAGTTTTTGAAAGTAAGATTTTTATAAAACGACATGACACTTCATGTGCAACGTAACGTAAAAACACATGGTGATATTCTTACTTCTTTGTCTCACAAGTACGGATGCACATTTATAAACAATCTCATATATTAACTCAAAATATATTTCTAAAACACATCCCTCAAGAAGACTAAGAACTAATTAACTTGCCTCTAGCCTTCACTTTACATTGACCAAAACGTTCCAATGATGACTAACAATCCACAATCTCCGTAATATAAATCATTCACGTCACGACCAACTCGAGAATCAATGGTCCAGGTCACTTGATTTTATCAAACACCTAAGATTCACTAATGACACTAACATTCATAAGTGGTGATTATTTGATATATCAACCACCCCTCATGTTAAAAAATGAGTTATTAATATTCTTGGGTTATTTTCAAACTTCATTAATGTCACGACCCAACTTTCACCGGAGCCGCGACGGCGCCTAATAGTACTTGCTAGGCAGGCCAACAGTCACACAATAACAACTAATTTGAATAAATATGATATAATAAACTCAACAACAGGAATATTCTGAAATAACTGATGGAAAAGCCAACAATACTGGTAAAACCATCCCAATAATCTTGTGTCAATAAGTACATGAGCAATACTGAATATCAAAACACAAAGCCAAATCCTCAATACAACTATCTGAATAATAGAACAGTAACAAAGAAAATAAATGAAAGAGAACTTCAAGGTCTATAGACGTAATGGCAGCTACTTCGTAGTCTTTCAAGTACTGGTACTAACACAGCCCTAGCTATCACCACGTCCGGAAGTACCTGGATCTACACACGAAGTGCAGAGTATAGTATGAGTACAATCGGCCCCATGTACTCAATAAGTAACAAACCTAACCTTGGGCTGAAAGCGGTGACGAGCTCAGATGAAACACTCAGAGACCACTATCAATAATAACACATCGTATAATGATGACAATAACAGTAAATAGCTCAAAGGAATTATCATATTCAGCTAGTTCACATTACAGGAATTTAGACATGCTTCCGAGTATAACATTTATAGTCCAACACGAATAAGAATAATTTCATTTACTAGCTAGCATGAGGAAAATAAATATGCATGTCAAGTTCATGATTTCATAGTGATATCCTCAAGAACTCTCACTCTCAGCACACTCAAAGTGCCTGACTCTAATGCCCACTTCATTACACACACACACAATCACTTAGCACTATACGAGTGCCTGACATCAATGCCAAAGAACGTGTATATATAACTGTGCCTTCGCTTACTGCTGGCATGTCAGACTCCGGAGGGGCGGATCCTGCCCAAGCGCTATTCAAAAGCTAATATGGCCTGTTGCGGCGTGGATCCAAATAATAATAAAGCTAACATGGCTTGTTTCGGCGTGCAACCCGATCCAAATAACACTCTCAACAAAGCTCTAAGGCCCACCTCAGTCATCAACCTCTCAAGTCTCAAGGGCTCACAATCTCATATCACTCAGCCCAAATAGTATCACATATGAAAAACAACAACAACATGATATAACAATGAATAAAGTATAAAGACTGAGATATGATATGCAAATGAAGAATCATGACTGGGTGTATTCCTCATTAACCTCAATAGTCTCAACCAGAACAATGAGTGTCAGGTCTCCAACTACCTTCTTCAACATGGACACATGAAACACCGGATGCACTAGGGACATCTCTAGAGGTAGCTTAAGCCTGTAAGCCACCTGCCCAATCCTCTGAATGATTCTGTATGGTCTGACATACCCCGAACTCAATTTCCTTTTCTTACCAAACCGCATTATACCCTTCATGGGGGAAACCTTCAGAAATACTCAATCATCCTCCTTGAACTCCAAATCCCTGCGNGCTGAAAGCGGTGACGAGCTCAGATGAAACACTCAGAGACCACTATCAATAATAACACATCGTAAAATGATGACAATAACAGTAAATAGCTCAAAGGAATTATCATATTCAGCTAGTTCACATTACAGGAATTTAGACATGCTTCCGAGTATAACATTTACAGTCCAACACGAATAAGAACAATTTCATTTACTAGCTAGCATGAGGAAAATAAATATGCATGTCAAGTTCATGATTTCATAGTGATATCCTGAAGAACTCTCACTCTCAGCACACTCAAAGTGCCTGACTCTAATGCCCACTTCATTACACACACACAATCACTTAGCACTATACGAGTGCCTGACATCAATGCCAAAGAACGTGTATATAACTGTGCCTTCGCTTACTGCTGGCATGTCAGACTCCGGAGGGGCGGATCCTGCCCAAGCGCTATTCAAAAGCTAATATGGCCTACTTGAGGCAGTGAGTATCGATGTAAGAGTTTTTTTTTCTAAAAAAGAATATTTTAAGGATAAAATAGTAAAAATCTTAGACAAACTTAAAGCGCTTATAAGCTAAAAATTCATAAGTTGGGGGTGACCAACTTATGACTTTTGGCTTATTTTTGACTTATAAGCAAGTGGCTTATAATCATTTTTAACTTTAACAAACGCGTAAATAAGCCGAAAAGTGATTATAAGCTAGTTTGACCAGCTTACAAGCTTAGCCAATGTCACAACCCAAAATCTCATCCGTCGTGATGGCGCCTAACTCGATACTAGGCAAGGTTATCTAGACTCTTTTCATGCCTTTAATTTAATTGTCATGATATGTTATATCCCTCATTGTTAATCTACTCTTGCATGCTCTATTTGACGTTGTTAGTACTTGTTCTACCTCTTACTTATTTTTTTGTCCTTATATGCTTTAGCTAAAGTTATTGGCTTTCTTACTGTCTTTTTACCTCTTAATTGTTGAGTTCCTTCCAAGACTTTGTTCTTATTTGCCACTTGCCTTAACTGTTGTCGTTGCATACCTTAGTGGTCAAGTGCTTCACTTGTCCTGTTGTCTTGTAATAATTGTTGCATTCCTTCAATTATTATGTGGTTCCTTTATTGTCGTGTACTCATACATTATGATTGTAGAAATTCTTGTAAATTGAGCACTGGATTGTTGTTAATAATTTAAATTGCTTGTGGATCGGGTTGCACGCCACATCGGACGGAATAAGAGAGGACTATGATATTGATAAATGATAATATGATGGGATCTGGTTTCAAGCCAAAACAGGTGGAATAAGGGAGGATTATCTGATATGGTGAAATAGGGAGGATTTGATATTGATACGGTAGGATCGGGTTGCGCGCCGCAATGGATTTTATATGTTATTCTTGATATTAATATGGTGAAATAAGGGAGGATTGTATTTGTACGGTGGGATCAGGTTGCGCGCCGCAACAGATTGTGTGTGTTGTATTTATTTTTTATTGTGTTAGCTTTCACTATTTATTATATGAGATTCTGAAAACTGATATTTTTAGATTTACTGATTTTGAGGATTGAGTTGTTTTCATTAGTTTACTGCTTTGCCGACATTTCCAGCCTTTCTTTCCTATAACTATTATTTTGGTGAATTGATTTTCAAGATTTATTTACTACGCTAAGTCATTATCTCATACCCTGTTGAGTTGTTAGTAACATAACAATTTTAAGTAAAAGAATTGTTAACATGCTTATCTTACGTGACTCTTAAGTTGAAACTCGTCGTTTCATTCGGTACTTTACTATTCTTAATAGTTGTCGCATTTTACTTTAACTGATTCCTCAAATTAAACTCCTTACCCTATCTGATGTTTTTACTTTACTTAAAAATCATTATTATGTTTTATATTAACAAATTCTATATTAATTCGATAACTTATCTAATGCTTCATTCTATTTGAATTTGTTTTTTACCCAAATGATTTATAAAATAAACTCACTTCCTCATTCGGTTTCCTACTTTGTTCAAGATTGTTATTATGCATTATCGTATATAAATAAATATCTCGAATATTTTATTTAGCAATTTACACGGATATGATGCACATGATAGCACGTGGACTTTACCGTGCGAAAGTGATTTGAAAAAACGTAGGCACGAGCTGCCATACTTGTAAGATTTGGAAGTTGTGACTTATGATTTGAGATTTATGAGGAGTGGTACCTCAGGTAGTTCTTGTTGTGACTTGTGCGTTAGGAACAATTTGATTGATTGAATTGTCATCGGTTCCCCTTACTTGAATTCATTCATATTTCATCTGTATCCTAACTAAGTTGTTGCTTTATTCGCTGGTTATTTATTGTTGCCATTCGTGCTCCTATTAATTACCCTCTTGATTGTAAATTTGTGATCCTTCTGCCATTGGTCTTAAATTGATGTTCTTTCCATTGTTAGCTTTAAGTTATATCCTACTCATGTTTATATGTCTGGTAGGTTTCTTCACCTAGCCTCGTTACTACTCTACCGAGGTTAGGCTTAATATTTTATGGGTACCGCTGTGGTATACTCATGCTACGCTTCTGTATATTTGTTTGCAGATCCAGGTACTTATGATCGAGTTGCTTTGAGACTTATGTCTGCGCGGTTGGAGACTTCAAGGTATACCTGTTTTGACGTTCGCATGCTCCAAAGTCACCTTCTATTGTAATTTATTACCACTATTTTCTATTATTCTGGGACAGTAATGTATTTTTATTTCTAGTGACTCTTAGAAATGCTTATGACTTGTACTACCGGTTTTGGGATATTTTATCACGTTGATATTGTTGTCTTATTATAGAAACTTTTGTTTCATGCTTAATAGTTATTTGGTTAAAAATCTATTATTTAATCAGCAAGTGTTAGGCTTACCTAGCCTTAGAAACTAGGTGCTATCACAATATCCAACAGAGAGAAATTAGGTTCGTGACAAGTTGGTATCAGAGCTCTAGGTTCATAGGTGCTACGTGTCATAAGTAGGTTTAGTAGAGTCCCCCGGAATGGCACAAAGATATTTGTACTTATTTTCGAGAGGCTACGGAACTATTAGGAATTTCTACTTCATTCAGTCTTTATCGTGTGGCATTGATTCAGCTTGAATCATATATATTATTTTCCTCTGCATCCACTTGTGTGTGATACTATGCACTTGGTATTAGTTATACACTGACGGTTCGTCATGTTTTGGATGGGCTAAGAGGGATCCAAGAATGCTCAAACATTGTCTCAATGTGTCATCCAGACTAAGGATGTGGATATATTGAGAGACCGATCAGTTGTTCATGTGGGGGGCAGCGGGTTCTGGCATCTATTGGATAAGTACAAACTTGGAGATATTTAATTGGTTTCCTAATCATCGCTATTGTGGTAGGGTCATGAGGTGGAAGATGATTTGAGGATAGTGGGTGGTATTAGAGACCATGGTTATTTATTATTGCCATTCGTGTTCCTATAATTTTCCCTGTTGATTGTAAATTTGTGATCCTTCTACCGTTGGTCTTAAATTGATGTTCTTTCCATTGTTAGCTTTAAGTTATATCCTGCTCAGTTTATATGTCTGCTATGTTTCTTCACCAGGCCTCATTATTACTATACCGAGGTTAGGCTTGATAATTACTGGATACTGTTGTGGTATACTCATGCTACGCTTCTGCACAGTTTTGTGTAGATCCAGGTATTTATGATCGATTTGGTTTGAGACTTATGTATGCACAGTTGGAGACTTCAAGGTATACCTGTTTTGACGTTCACAGGCTCCGAAGTCACCTTCAATTGTATTTTATTCCCACTATTTTCTATTATTCCGGGACAATGATGTATTTTATTTCTAGTGACTCTTAGAAATGCTTATGACTTGTACAACCGATTTTGAGATATTGTATCACGTTGATATTGTTGGCTTATTATAGAACATTCTGTTTCATGCTTAATAGTTATTTGGTTAAAAATCTATTATTTAATCAGCAAATGTTAGGCTTACCTAGCCTTAGAGACTAAGTGCCATCACGACATCCTACAGAGGAAAATTGGGGTCGTGACAAGTTGGTATCAGAGCTCTAGGTTCATAGGTGCTACGAATCATAAGTAAGTTTAGTAGAGTCTGGCGGATCAGTACGAAGATGTCTGTACTTATCTTCGAGAGGCTACGCAACTATTAGGAAATTCTACTTCATTCATTCTTTATCGTGTGGCGTTGATTCATCTTGAAGCATATATATTATATTCCTTTGCATCCACTCGTGTGCGATACTACGCACTTAGTATCAGCTATGCGCTGACGGTTCTTGATGATACTGATGGGCTAAGAGAGAGCCGTGGATGCTCAAACATTGTCTCAATGTGTTGTCCAGACTGAGGATGCGGATGTATTAAGAGACCAGTTAGTTGTTCACGTGGGACTGCAGCGGGTTCTGGCATCTGGTAGATAAGTACAAACTTGGAGAGATTTAATTGGTTGCCTAATCGTCACAATCACGGTAGGGTCATGGGGTTGATGATGATTTGAGGATAATGGGTGGTATTAGAGAATATGGTTATATATTGTTGCCATTTGTGCTCCTATTATTTGCCTTGTTGATTGTAAATTTGTGATCCTTCTACCATTGGTCTTAAATTGATGTTCTTTCCATTGCTAGCTTTAAGTTATTTCCAGCTCAGGTTTATATGTCTGGTAGGTTTCTTCACCTTGCCTCGTTACTACTCTATCGAGGTTAGGCTTGATACTTACTGGGTACGGCTGTGGTGTACACATGCTACGCTTCTGCACATTTTAGTGCAAATCCAGGTACTTATGATCGAGTTGGTTTGAGACGTATGTCTGCATGGTTGGAAACTTTAAGGTATACCTGTTTTGATGTTCGCAGGCTCTGAAGTCACCTTCTATTGTATTTTATTCCTACTGCTTCCTATTACTTCGGGATAGCGATGTATTGTTATTTCTAGTGACTCTTAGAAAAGCTTATGACTTGTACTGCCGGTTTTTGGATATTGTATCATATTGATATTATTGGCTTATTATAGGAACTTTTGTTTCATGCTTAATAGTTATTTGGACAAAAATCTATTATTTAATTAGCAAGTGTTAGGCTTACCTAGCCTTAGAGACTAGGTTCCATCACGACATCCTACGGAGGGAAATTGGGATCGTGACAGGTTGGTATCAGAGCTCTAGGTTCATAGGTGCTACAGGTCATAAGTAGGTTTAGTAGAGTCTCGCGC
Source organism: Nicotiana otophora (assembly GCA_000715115.1). Classification (NCBI taxonomy): domain Eukaryota; kingdom Viridiplantae; phylum Streptophyta; class Magnoliopsida; order Solanales; family Solanaceae; genus Nicotiana; species Nicotiana otophora. The sequence goes on along the minus strand of AWOL01S0041554.1, from coordinate 157,873 downwards.
ATCAGTACAGAAACGTTTCTACTTATTTTCGATAGGCTACAAAACTATTAGTAAATTCTACTTCATTCATTCTTTATCGTGTGGTGTTGATTCAGCTTGAAGCATGTATCTTATATTCCTTTGCATCCACTCGTGTGCGATACTACGCACTTGGTATTAGTTATGCGCTGACGGTTCGTGATACTGTGGATGGGCTAAGAGGGAGCCATGGATGCTCAAACATTGTCTTAATATATCGTCCAGACTGTGGATGCAGATATGTTGAGAGACCAGTCAGTTGTTCACGTGGGGGTGTAGCGGGTTCTGAAATCTAGTGGATAAGTACAAACTTGGGGAGATTTAATTGGTTTCCTAATCGTCACGATCGTGGTAGGGTCATGGGTGGGATGATAACTTGAGGATAGTGGGTGGGATTAGAGAATATGGTTATATATTGTTGCCATTCGTGCTCCTATTATTTGCCCTATTGATTGTAAATTTATGATCCTTCTGCCATTGGTCTTAAATTGATCTTCTTTCCATTGTTAGCTTTAAGTTATATCGAGCTCAGGTTTATATGTATGGTAGGTTTCTTCAACTGGCCTCGTTACTACTCTAGCGAGGTTAGGCTTGATACTTACTGGGTACTGCTATGGTGTACTCATGCTATGCCTATGCATATGTTTGTGCAGATCCAGGTACTTATGATCGAGTTGGTTTGAGACTTATGTCTGCGCGGTTGGAGACTTCAAGGTATACCCGTTTTGACGTTCACAGGCTCCGAACTCGCCTTCTATTGTATGTTATTCCCACTATTTCCTATTATTCCAGGGCAGTGATGTATTTTTATTTCTGGTGACTCTTAGAAATGCTTATTACTTGTACAACCGGTTTTGGGATATTGTATCACATTGATATTGTTGGCTTTTATAGAAACTTTTATTTCATGCTTAGTAGTTATTTGGTTAAAAATCTATTATTTAATCAGCAAGTGTTAGGCTTATCTAGCCTTAGAGACTATGTGCCATCACGACATCCTACATAGGGAAATTGGGGCCGTGACAAGTTGGTATCAGAGATCTAGGTTCATAGGTGCTACGAGTCATAAGTAGGTTTTGTAGAGTCTCGCGGATCGGTACAGAGACATTTCAACTTATTGTCGATAGGCTACAAACTAATAGTAAATTCTACTTCATTCATTCTTTATCGTGTGGCGTTGATTCAGCTTGAAGCATATATGTTATATTCCTTTGCATCCACTCGTGTGCGATACTATGCACTTGGTATCAGCTATGCAGTGACGGTTCATGATGCTGCAGATGGTCTAAGAGGAAACCATGGATGCTCTAACATTGTCTAAATATGTCGTCCAAACTTAGGATGTGGATGTGTTGAGAGACCAGTCAGTTGTTCACGTGGGGGTGTAGCAGGTTCTGAAATCTGGTGGATAAGTACAAACTTGGGAAGATTTAATTGGTTTCCTAATCATCGCGATTGTGGTAAGGTCATGAGGTGGACTATGATTTGAGGAGAGTGGGTGGTATTAGAGACTATGGTTATTTATTGTTGCCATTCGTGCTCCTATTATTTGCCCTGTTGATTGTAAATTTATAAGCTTTCTACCGTTGGTCTTAAATTGATGTTCTTTCCATTGTTAGCTTTAAGTTATATCCTTCTCAGGTTTATATGTCTGGTAGGTTTCTTCACCTGGTCTCGTTACTACTATACTGAGGTTAGGATTGATACTTACTGGGTACTGCTATGGTGTACTCATGCTATGCTTATGCACATTTTTGTGCAGATCCAGGTACTTATGATTGAGTTGGTTTGAGACTTATGTCTGCGCGGTTGGAGACTTCAAGGTATACCTATTTTGACATTCGCATACTCCGAAGTCGCCTTCTATTATATGTTATTTTCACTGTTTTCTATTATTCCGGGACAATGATGTATTTTTATTTCTAGTGACTCTTAGAAATGCTTATTACTTATACAATCGGTTTTGGGATATTGTATCACGTTGATATTGTTGGCTTATTATAGAAAATTATGTTTCATGCTTAATAGTTATTTGGTTAAAAATCTATTATTTAATCAGCAAGTGTTAGGTTTACCTAGCCTTAGAGACTAGGTGTTATCACGACATCCTACGGAGGAAAATTGGGTTCGCGACAAGTTGGTATCAAAGCTCTAGGTTCATTGGTGCTACGAGTCATAAGTAGGTTTAGTAGAGTCTCGCGGATCGGTACGTAGACGTCTGTACTTATCTTCGAGAGGCTACGGAACTATTAGGAAATTCTACTTCACTCATTTTTTATTGTGTGGCGTTGATTCAGCTTGAAGCATATATATTATATTCCTTTGCATCCACTCGTGTGTGATACTATGCACTTGGTATCAGCTATGTGCTGACGGTTTGTCATGTTGTGGATGGGCTAAGGGGGAGCCATGGATGGTCAAACATTGTCTCAATATGTTGTCCAGACTGAGGATGCGTATGTATTGAGAGACCAGTCAGTTGTTCACGTGGGGGTGCAGCGGGTTCTGGCATCTGGTGGATAAGTAAAAACTTGGGGAGATTTAATTGGTTGCCTAATCGTCACGATCGTGGTAGGGTCATGAGGTGTATGGTGATTTAAGGATAGTCGGTGGTATTAGAGACTATGTGGTTCGTATGGGATTTTCACTCGGTGAAAGGTACATATTATTATTCAAGGCACTGGAAGAAGCGAGACCGACGGTCACGAGGATGGACATGCACTTAGTAGATGATTTGAGGTATCTCATGATTGGTGTTGTACGAGCTATAAAGTTTAATATTGTGGATCATTTGATGTTATGTCCTATGGCTTCGCCCCAAGTGGGGGAGTCTTCTATCAACGATTTGATTGCATGGTTATGTGTTGTTTTGGCTTCGATTTGGGGCATACTTCTGGATCGGTTATGACTTGCAGAGGCTGGTTATGAGGATGACTTAAGCAAGAAAAGTTTTGGATGCATGGTGTGTTACACTTTATTGGTGTATGGGAATCATGGAATGATTGAGTTGTTACTCGTGAATGTAACGACCCGATCGGTTGTTTTGAGCATTTACACTTCGCTAGGTGGTTTGAGGGCATGAGTAGCTCCGTATGATGTAATATGACTTATGTGAATCGTCGATTTTAGTTTTCAGGTTATTCAGAATTGATTTGAAAGAATGATTCTCATCTAGAAGCTTTAAATTTCAAAGAGTCTACCAAGTTTGAATTTTTGTGAATTTGAATCCGGAATGAAGTTTTGATTGTTCCATTAACTCTGTTGGGTGATTTCGGACTTAGGAGCACGTCCGGATTGTGATTCGGATGTCCGTAGTTGAATTTTGCTCGAAATGACGAAAGTTGAAATTTTGGACAGTTTGACCAGGAGTGGACTTTTTGATATCAGATTCGGATTGTGATTCCGGGAATTGGAATAGCTTCGTGGTATTATTTGGGACTTGTGCGCAAAATTTGAAGTCATTCCGGATTGATTTGCTATGTTTCGACACGAGTTATTGAATTTGAAAGTTCAAAGTTCATAGATTTCGATTTGAGGTGCGATTTGTCATTTGATGTTGTTATGCGCGATTTGAGACCTCGAGTAGGTCCGTGGTATGTTATTGGACTTGTTGGTATATTCGAGCGGGGTCCCGAGGGGCTCGGGTGTGTTTAGGATTGATTTTGGATCATTGTCTTTAATGTTGCTATTGCTGGTTCTTGTGTGACCGCACCTCCAGCTAGTTTGCATAGGTGCGAGGGTCGCAGAAGCAACAAAGAGGTCGCAGAAGCAACGAAGAGGTCGCAGGAGAGGAAACATTGCTGGGAGCAGGGTTCCGCAAAAGCGAAGATTCGTTCGCATCTGCGAAGGCGCAGATACGGTGAGTTGAGCGCAGAAGCGGATTGGAAGCGCAGAAGCGACAAGTGGGCGCGCAGCTGCGAGTGTGCAGATGCGGGTATTTTTCCCGCAGGTGCAAAGGCGGACCTCTAGTGCTTCTCCACATAAGCGTGTTTCTGGTCGCAGAAGCGGCTAATGTGCCGCAGGTGCGAAAGTGCTGGGAAGAATAATAAATACAAGGGTTTGCGATTTTGGATTTATTTTAACATTTCCAAGCTCGGATTGAGGCAATTCTTGGAGCCATTTTCATCTTGTGGACTGTGGTAAGTGTTCTCTACTCATTCTTTATCTTATATCACGAATCTACCTTCGTTTTTGGTGATTGGATTGTGAATTTTATAGAGGAAATGGAGGGTTTTGGCCTAAAGTTTCATAATATGACTTTTTGCGTTTTGAACATCGAATTGGAGTCGGATTTGAGTGAAACTAGTATGGTTGGACTCGTAATTGAATGGGTTGTTGGATTTTGTAAATTTTGTCGGGTTTCGAGGTACGGGCCCGGGATGCGATTTTGGCCAATTTTGGTCTTTTGATTCAAGATTTGACATTTTCGATCGGGACTTTAGCATTGTTTGATGTATTTGAGTTGTTTTTCATTAGTTTTTGAGGCGTTCGGAGGTCGGAACGCGGGGGATGGAATTTCGGAGCATCGCTTGGCTTTCTCGGTGTTGGAATTGGCTTGTTCGAGGTAAGTAACTCTTCTAATCTTAGTGTTGAGGGTATGAAACGCCGAAATACGTGTTATGTGATTTGTGTTGAGGTGACGCACATGCTAAGTGACGGGTGTGTGGGCGTGTACCATGTGAATTAGGACTATATTGTTTCCATGGCAATGAATAGTGGCCCTATTTTGTTGATATTCTTGTTTTCACCATGTGATAAAGTAATTGAGTTGTCAATCATGCTAGATATCATATTTAGGCTTTATGCCGATATTGTTTGGACCCATAGTGGTCGTTTCTTACTGTCATCTCACTGATTTAATTAATATTTCGTACTCAGTCATATTCATGCATTCATACCATATCTCATTCTCAGATATTATTTATTGATACAGAATATCATTGTTGTCGGGCTAGTTTCATGACATTGTGAGCGTGTGAGTGAGACTAGAGAGATTGATAACTGAGTGAGGCCGAGGGCCTGAGTGAGAGTGACATTTTGGGATCGGGCTGCACGCCGCA
>AWOL01S0041554.1:129098-151644 GCA_000715115.1 Nicotiana otophora | reverse complement strand
ATATATATATTATTAGATCGGGTTGCATGGCGCAATAATATAGGATCGGGCCACACGCCACATCAATATAGTGCTTGGGCTGAAGAAGCCTCTCCAGAGTCTGCACACCCCCAGTGAGCGCAGTCGACTATATATATGTGGATCAGGTTGCACACCGCAACGGGCCTTATAGTCATATATGGATCGGGCTGCACGCCGCAACAGGTATTGTACAGCGCTGAGTGATTAAGTGTGTTGAACCTTGAGCATAATGAGAGAGAATGCAAGACAGTGAGATTGAATACTCTTAGAGTGTGAGTACATGATTCATCTCTGAGATACATGGCATTGGCATTCACACATGACATACAGGCATAGAGATGCATTATTTCCTCAGGTTGTACGATATCACGTCATTCATGACTTTTTGCACACATTGATATGTGGGCATAGAGAGGTATTTCACACTTGCTATCTGAAAAGAAAATGAAACATCTTATTTATTGTAAAAAGGATATTTGGAAAAATTACAGTTTTCAAACTTACTCGTATTTTTGGCATTTTCGGTAAAAGATTTGGTTTTTATTAAGATACTTGAAAAGCATGACTATTTTCTGAAACTGTGAACGAGATGAGCATTTTTCTTCTGAGATACATCTTTTATTACTTGTATTGTGCTGTTATGAACTGTTGTGGGATATTGGTATTGGACCCGACCTTGGTACAAGCTTGTCACTACATTTATCCTAAGGTTAGGTTTGTTACTTATTGAGTACATGGGGTCGGTTGTACTCATACTACACTTCTGCACCTTGCGTGCAGATATTGGCTGCTGATGTTGCTGTATTCGATGGGAGCTGGATTGAGGATGTACCTGCATCCCAGCTGTATCTGCCTCTTGTTCATGGTAGCTTTAGATCTATAAAACTCTGTTTATGTACTATTCAAACAGACTATGTATTTATTTCATTTTCACTTTGTAAACTCTATTCTTAGAAGCTCATGATTTGTACTACCAGTTCTTGGGGGAAATGTATAAGATTCAGATAATTCCTTTTGTTCAATTGTATTATTAATATTATTAAAATTGGATGGTTATTAGTTGTCTTACCTAGCGAGTTGGGTTAGGTATAATCACGACTAGTGGATTTGGGGTCGTGACAGTGAAAGATGTAGTGCGCATGGAGTAGGAATTTGCTCGGTTACGTTAAGATGGAGATTCTTTGGGTGTTGTTGTGCTAATGGGGCACAGGTCGTTCGGCTCATTCGGGCAGTGCAATTGAGATTTTAGCGGAGTGGATGACTCTCGGGAAGGTTCTAATGGATTCATGATTTATATGTAGCAATTGAGAATTTTTTTTGGATTTGTATATAGATAGATTCTGAGATTTACATTGGATGGTGTCGAGACTCGTAGTATTTCTATATCATCATGGATTCTACATTTCAGTATCAGGAAGGTAAAGGGAATAATTTTAGTCTCACATAAGGGCTCTTCAGAGTGGGTGTCTTGATTGTGGTACTTTTGGGGTGCTTAAGAGGGAATACAATACCTTATGAGCCTTAGGACGGTGTGGTTTTATGCTAGGATCTCTTTTAGTGAGCTTTGGGTAAGGATCGTGGTGTTCTGGCAAGGAGAACTTTCACTTTGAGGGTAATTCGGAAGGAACTCGGAGAAATGGGAATGCTTGGTAATAGGTTGGATCAACACAGTAATGGTATGATCGGTCCTTTAGGTACTTATGATGTGGTGAGTCTTTGTAGATGTTTTGTGGCAATACTCTTGGGTTTGGCGACCTATGCGAATTGGTTGAGTTAGAGAGATTGAGTTCTGATGGCTTGTCTATGTGCAAATGGATTTTGAAGAGTTGTCGATTGTTTCTACCACAGTTTGAGATGGATATTTTCTACCGGCGTGAGGAGCATGTTGTGTATTGTGAATTTCTCCTGGATGAGATCGAATGAAAGATTTCTGACTGATCGGGTATGTATTCTGTTGGTGACTCGGATTTTATTATGAGATTCTCGCACTTTTCATATGATGTCATGATAGATGCGGGTGCATCTTGTAGGATTGAGATTTGCAAGTACAAGATGGCGGTTCAATTTTGATGGGAAGGTCATGAATTCTTAGACAACATGGACGGTTTTAGATGACTACGAATGCTATTACTACTTGATATTTACTGAAAAGGGTGCGCATTTTAGAAGGCATACTATGTTTTGACTTACGAATGCTTCATTGGTATTGCGGTACTCGCTTGGTCGATTGGCTGCTGATTGTTCAGATTTTACAATATGGCATAGAAGGCTTATAGAAGTATTTCTCGTAGAGATGATTATGTATGAAATATTTGTTAGTTATTCGAGTGGTGGAGTTGGGATCGGCTATGGTGATTCAGGTGTTCTATGGATTTGGTGACTCAACACCGTTATTGCTTAAAGGTGTGTCATTCGGTTAGAGTTGAGCTTGTTCGTGTTATGATATGTTCTATGTGTTACTCTTCTACCTACGAAGGGTTGTGATTTGTTGGTTATATGCGCACTCAGTGCGGTTCTATTTGGACCTTGTAGCAGAATTCGAGCGAGATGGTTATTATGGTGTTTAATGGTTGATGGTGCATTGGCTATGTTCTTTCCGGGTTGTGGTATATTGTGCTATTTACTTCTCCATGGTTATGGTCATGCACTTCGTGTACTTGATGTCGAACTGCGTGTAGTGGTTGATTTTAAGTATGGTGGCTTGAGATACTTCGTATGGACCAGTGTCTGGATGGGTCACGCATTGCAGCTAGGCTATATTGGGATATGATCCTTTATGTTAGATTCGCATGTCTTGGTTCTACTATGTGTGATGGGTTCATAGCATTGCTTTGTAGTGGTACTTGTTGACCAGATGAGTGGTTATAAGTTTATGCGTGTTTCTTTCATTATCGGCAGTGTACGAAGGTTTTGCATAAGGTTTTATTTGATATGAGGTTCATTACTGGTATTGGGTTTGTTTTGAGCAGCTACTGTGATTGAGAATTTTTGCTACGAGTATGCGAGTGGAGTGGTATATCATTTGATTATGTCTTGGGTAATGGTTATGGCTTGATATAGCTTGTTCAAACTTATATAGTGCATGGATGCGAGATTCGAGTCTTTTAAGGAATTTCGGATATTGGGAATTGAGTTCCAAGATTTACGGGCTAAGGTCAAATAATGATCTTCAGTTTTGTCGTGTGGTCAGGCTTACATGGATTAGAGTAATGTGGGATCACCCCCGAGTATGTGCATGGTAAGGTTACACAGTGATTTGATGGCTTTGGAACGACTACTGGCACGTTCGAGGACAGAAATATATTTAAGTGGGGGAGAATGTAACGACCCGACCGATCGTTTTGAGCCTTTGCACTTGGCACAGTGGCTTAAGGTCTCGAGTAGCTTCGTATTGGGTATCATGACTTGCATGTGTGGTCGAGTTCATTTTGCTAATGATTCGGGGTTGATTTGGAAGAATAATTATTCTTTTAGAAGCTTAAGTAAAAAGGGTTGGCCAGAGTTTGACTTTTGTGTAGACGACTTTAGAATGGTGTTTTGATGATTCTAATAGCTTTGGATGGTGATTTTGAACTTAGGCGTGTGTCCAGATTTGGATTTGGAGGTCCGTAGGCTAATTTGATGCATTTTGAGGAAATTTGGAAAGTTGAAGGTTTGGAAGGTTGAGAGATTTGACCTGGAGTTGACTTTGCTGATATCAGGTCCAGATTTTGATTCCAGGAGTCGGAATAGTTCCGTTATATCATTTAGGACTTGCATGCAAAATTTGACATCATTCCGGGTTGATTTGATATGATTCGGCGCGAGTTGTGGAAGTTGAAAGTTCATTAAGCTCGATTTGAAATGCGATTCGTAGTTTTGATATTGTCTGGAGTGATTTAAGGCCTCGAGCAGGTTTGCATTATGTTATGGAACTTGTTGGTATATTTGGACGGGGTCCCGGGGGCCCGGGTATGTTTCAGACGAGTTTCAGATGGTTTTGATGCTTTTGATCGTGTCTGCTTCTGGTGCGTTGCACCTGCGCATTTTGGAGCACATGTGTGCGGTTGCTTCTGCGTTCTGTGTGTCACTTATGTGATGTTGGAGCCTGGGTGGAAGTTTTGCTTCTGCAAGTGAGGGATCGCAGATGCGATCGTTGCATTTGCGTGTATTGTGTCGCAGGTGCGAGGAAGGCCACTTCTACGATTTGTTGTACGCTTTTGCGCTGTCGTATGTGCGATTGCTCTTCCACGGATGCGAATCCTCGTCTGGTAAGCTATTTTTGCATATGCAATCCATCACTTGCAAATGCATGCTCGCAGGTGCGCTTCTTGGTCCGCAAATACGGAAATGCTGGGCAGAATGTTATATCTCGTGGGTTTGTCTATTTTATCATATCTTGAATTGTAGACCTCGAATTTGAGCGATCTTTGAGGGGTTCTTCACGTGTTGGTTTGGGGTAAGTGTTCTTTACCTAGATTTTATTTTATTTTTGTGATTCCATATTTATTTTTATCATTAAATCAGTGATTTGAATGGGAGAAAATGAGAATTTTTGTAAATACTTTCAAAAATGTAAAATGAGGATTTGAAGGTAGATTTGATATCGGAATTGAATAATTTTGGTATGATTGGGCTCATATCAGAATGGGTGGCCAAATTTTGTGAATTTTGTCGGATTCCGAGATGCCGGAGGTTGACTTTTTAGTTTTTATTAAAGATCGAAACTTTATTATCCGGAATTGTTTCATCTGATTTTTATATATGATATTAAGTTATTTTGGCTAGATTGAGCCGTTTGGAGATTTATTTCACACAAAAAGATCATTTTAGAGTATTAATTTGGCTTCTTTGAGGTAAGTAACTTGTCTAACTTTGTGTGGGAGAAATTACCATTAGGATTGGGTTGATTGTGCTATTTGTATTATCTCAAGACCTTGTATGTAAGGTGACGAGTGGGTACATGATCTATATGTGATATTTGACCGATTTAGGTTATCTAGAGTCTTTCCATGCTTTTAATTTAATTGTCATGACATGTTATATCCTTTATTGTTAATCTACTCTTACATACTGTATTTGACATTGTTAGTACTTGTCCTACCTCTTACTTGTTGTTTTGTCCTTATATGCTTTAGCTGAAGTTATTGGCTTACTTACTGTCTTGTTACCTCTTAATTGTTGAGTTCCTTCCATGGATCTGTGATTATTTGCTACTTGCCTTAACTGTTGTACTTGCACACCTTAGTTGTCATGTGCTTCACTTGTCTTGTTGTCTTGTAATAATTGTTGCATTTCTCTGATTATTACGTGGTTCCTTAATTGTCGCGTACTCATACCCTATGATTGTAGAAATTCTAGTAAATTGAGTATTGGATTTTTATTGTTAATTTAAATTGCTTGTGGATCAGGTTGCACGCCGCAACGGGTGGAATTAGGGAGGATTATGATATTGATAAATGATAATAGGGTGGGATCGGGTTGTACACCATAACGGATGGAATAAGGGATGATTAAGTGATACGGTGAAATAAGGGATGCTTTGATATTGATGCGGTCGGATCGGGTTGCGCGCCACAACTGATTTTATATGTTATCCTTGATATTGATATGGTGAAATAAGGGAGGATTTGATATTGATACGGTGGGATCGGGTTGTGCGCCGCAACGAATTTTATATGTTATTCTTGATACTGATATGGTGAAATAATGGAGGATTGTGTTTGTACGGTGGAATCGGGTTGCGCGCCGCAACAGATTATGTGTATTGTATTCATTTTGGTATTGTGTTAGCTTTAAGTATTTATCATATGAGATTCTCAGAACTTATATTTTTTTATTTACTGATTTCGAGGATTAAGTTATTTTCATTAGTTTATTGCTTTGCCGTTATTTCCTATTTTCCTTTCCTATTACTATTATTTTGGTGAATTAATTTTCAATATGAATTTATTACGCTGATTCATTATCTTATATCATGTTGAATTATTAGTAACATCACAATTTTAAGTAAAAAAAAAAATTAAAAGGCTTATCTTACGTGACTCTTAAGATGGAACCCGTCGTTTCATTCGGTACTTTACTATTCTTAATAGTTGTCACATTTTACTTTAATTGATTTCTCAAATTAAACTCCTTACCCTATCTGATATTTTTACTTTACATAAAAATCGTTATTATATTTTATTTTAACAAACTCTACATTTAATTCGGTAACTTATCTAATGCTTTTTTTTTTGAAATGCTATTTTCTTTACCCAAATGATCTCTAAAATAAACTCGTTTCCTCATGATTCCCTACTTTATTCAAGATTGTTATTATGCATTATAGTATATAAATATATCTCTCGAACATTTTATTCAGCAATTTACACGGATATGATGTACATGATAGCATGTGGACTTTGCCATGCGAAAGTGATTTGGAAACATATAGGCACGAGCTACCATACTTATAAGATTTGGAAGTTCTGACTTATGATTTGAGATATATGAGTAGTGGTACCTAGGATACTTCTTGTGGTGACTTGTGCGTTAAGAACAATTTGATTGATTGAATTGTCATCGGTTCCCTTACTTGAATTCATTCACATTTTATCTGTATTATAACTATGTTGTTGCTTTATTACTTGGTTATTTATTGTTGCCATTCGTGCTCTTATTATTTGCCATGTTGATTGTAAATTTGTGATCCTTCTGTCATTGGTCTTACATTGACGTTCTTTCCATTGTTAGCTTTTAGTTATATCCTGCTCAGGTTTACATGTCTAGTAAGTTTCTTCACCTGGCCTCGTCACTACTCTACCGAGGTTAGGCTTGATACTTACTGTGTACCGCTATGGTGTACTCATGCTATATTTCTGCACATTTTTGTGTAGATCCAGGTACTTATGATCGAGTTGGTTTGAGGCTTATGTTTGTGCGGTTGGAGACTTCAAGGTATACCTATTTTGACGTTCACATGCTCCTAAGTCAACTTCTATTGTATTTTATTGTCATGCCCCAACCTTGGGAGCGTGATTGATGCTCAATTGAATTAACCCAGTCGTGCCAGCCTATGTTATACCAACCTCTCATCATTGCTCATGCATGATTTACCATAACATAATTAGATCTTGACTTTTAAATTAAATACATTTGGTTTAATGACCTAAAATACTTCTTATGATGGATACATAGCTTTATAAATACCTATAATTACTGTGAACATAAATACATAACAAAACTCAAAACCTAAGTACATGACTCGCAGTGTACATGGAGCTTCTATAACAATATATACCTAAGTACATAAAACGAACTAGAATCAAATACCCACTAGAACTATAGCGGGCTCACCATAAGTTGAGTAGCGAGGAAGATCCCTATCAAAGATCCGCATTATCCAATAGAAGCATACTTGCAACCATTAAATGATACAGCGCCCCGACAAAAGGGACATGACTACATATGGAATAGTACTCGTATATAAGGAAGACAGAACAACATATGAGAATACGGTAACTCAAATAAGAGGCAAATGAAGTACATCAAGAAACTATAAAACGGCCAAAATAATCACATGTCAAGTCTTATTATATTTACTGTAAGCATGTAATTTTTGACCCGTACATTAGAATTACCTTTAATACTAGTATTTTTAGAAATATTTATTTGAGTTTATTTATATAGGATTTCACTTTATTAATAAATTTTAATTCTATCTTAAAGCACAAAAATTGAAAAATACAAAAATAGTTTTATTTTTCTATTTAATTTAGGTATTAGGTATTTTTAGAAAGATATTATTTTTAACCCATTTTTTATTTTAGTATAATCCTTGAAAATACAAAAAAGTAGTTTCACGTCATAACATAGTTGTTTTAATTAATTAGGATTAATTTTATATTTTTATAGTATGATATTTTAGGAAAAGAAATTAATATTTTAGCTTTGTAGAATTAAAGGGCTACTTTAAAGGCAAATTTGGCCCAAACTTGAGCCCAACTTCTAGCAGCCCACTCCTCTCTTCAGCCCATTTATCCATTCGCTAACCCACAACCCTTTTTTAATAAAAATAAAACCTAAATCCCTACACTCTGAAGCCAGCCTCAACCTACATAAAACAGAGCACTATCACCCCTAAAAAAGCTGCGCATTGCTTCCTCTAAGAACCTAGCTGCTTTAGGAGAAAGAAGGTGCCGCTACACTCTCAAAAACCAGACTCTTCACCTTCTGCCCGTCTTCTTCTTCTTCTTCTTCTAGTTCCAAAAAGGGACAGTGAAAATGCAGCATTTACTGTCCAAAAATAGACCCTAAATCCCAGTGTTAACTACACCTCCAAACACCGAAAATATAGCACAAAAACGTAGATCACCAATGAGTTCGAGTTGAGTCCTTTCGAGCCGTCGATTTTGGTTTGAAGTTCCGTTAGCAGCGAAGTTCTTAATTGAGCTCATTGAGATTCATGGCGAGGTCTCTAGTTCGAGTTTCGTTGATGAGGTTTCACTGTTGCTGGAAGAATAATTCTCTGTGTATAAATTTACGTTATCAAATCATTGAAGAATTTCTTGAGTTTCAGGTCCATTTCTAGCCATCTCTCCCCTGTTTTAACGAGTTGAATGTCTAAGTGATTTAGTTTCAGTTATATGAGTTTATGATGCTTAGCTTCTGCCTGATTTGAATTTAGCTTCTGTTTGATTAATATTTGTTAATGCCAAAGCACTATATCAATATGTTATTTAGGGACTCAGAACATCACTGTATAGTGAGGGTTGGTCATTTCTTCAATAATTCTCGATGCTTATGTATTTAGGTGCAAAGTTAGCCTAATTTCATGTTTTATCATGTATTTAGACAAGTTACTTGATATTCTCATACGTTTCAAGCCTATTTGTGTTGCTCCGATGTATTGTGGAATACCTTAGATTATTTTGTTGTCTTGATGAAGTAGCAGGAGGTGATAGTATCTTGATAATCGACTGCGGTTCTTATAATCAGTACGTTAATTAACTTAACATAATTTCGAACCCTCACCTAAAACAACTTCTTGGTAATATAAAGGAAATTGTGCCATTCCATTACTTTAATTTGTAACTTTAGTTTTGTTTTTTTTAATTACAAAAGATAGAATGCCACATTATAATTAGTGACCTGTTAATAATAGCTAAGTCATACCTCTTCCACAAATAATTCCATATCCATAATTCATGGCCTCACACTCATCTCAAATTTTAGGAAATAAACATCTTATGAACATTCTTAGTTTGCTTTAGACGCGTTTATTAATAAATCATTGTGACTATGGGTACGGTTCCCGTAGCATAGGCATGATACATAACTCCCAATTCGAGTGTGCGTTTCATGTGACTCGACCATAACTTATAATAATAATAATAATAATAATAATAATAATAATAATAATAATAATATTAACAATAATAATAATAAATGTTGTAAATCGCGGGTGCGTTTCACGTGACGCGATTCGCAATGTGTACAAAAATAATAAGTGTGCGACATCGCGACTTATTTAAATAATTTTTATAAATAATTAAAAGCGGCTAGAAAGTTTAAAAATGCACAATAGGTTTCAAATATGTAATAAATCAGATAATTATGTCAATTATTAATAGTTGAGAGACCGTTATAAAATTACGGAATTCGGGAGTGCCTCACACCTTCTCCCGGGTTAACAGAATTCCTTACCCGGTCTTCTATGTTCGCAGACCATAAATAAGAGCCAATTTCCTTGATTTGGGATTTAAAATAAACCGGTGACTTGGGACACCATAAATCATTCCAAGTGGCGACTCTGAAATAAATAAATAATCCCATTTCGAACATTGTCACTTCAATTGAAAAAACTCCCCTAATCCCCTTCGGAAAAAATGAGGTGTGACAGCTCTGGCGATTCTGTTGGGGGTCAAGAACCCAGAATCTCTGGTTCAGGGTTCAGAATTCGAGCTTAGAATAATTGTTATACTTGGATTTTGTCTATTATCTGATTTTTACGTGTTTGAACCTAATGTGCTAAATGTCACTTTTTACCGCTTTGATATTATGTGAACTGTATATAAACTGTTACGAAATCCTCCTTTTCTCTGAGTCTTCTAAATCTTCTGGGCAGCGTGCGCTTCGCGTGGCTTCTTTTTTGTTAGAGTCATATCCTAATTTTAGAACGAGGTTCGGGCAAGTTGCAAAGCCGATGAAGCTTCTGTATTTCCGGTACGCTGCCCTCCCCCTCCCCCCCTCCCCCCGGCTCGAGTTGTCTGCTCGGGTAAGCCAGGTCTAGAACAATACACCCAGGATTTAAACATAGAATAACATAGCCTCAAGCCGGATCCCTAGTTGGTACGTTTGTGCATTTGACTTAAGGGACTCAACACAGGGGTTGGGTCCGTCTAAGATAGGTGTACCCAAAATTAAAGGACCATCCTGATGCATTCTTTACGTGCTATTTATGCATTAATTTGCTTGGATTATATGTTGACCGGCTTTTTGAGTTAGAAAACAAAATCAAAACAAATAGAAGAGAAAAACCAAATAGTGAGGTAGGATAGAAAAACGCCTGATTTTTGACAATCCTGGTATTCAAAAATAAAACCCTGTTACTCTGTATAAATTTCAAAAACAAAGAGAGAAGCATTTCAACACAAATCATATTTGTCTGTGCATCAAAATTGACCGAACTACGCGGGTTTGATTCTCACCGGGTGCGAGATACGTAGGCAACCCTCATCGGGTCCGGCCCCGTTTTGCAAAAATAATCAGAAAATACGAAAATGCGTCATTTTGTCATAAATAAATTTAGGGGATGTCATTTATGTCCAAATAGCCAGAAACGTCCCTACGGGACGCAGGAAGTTTGTTTTACCAGAATAGCCACCTATGGCTCTTTTCCTAATTTTGGCCACTTAGCAAGCACAACTTTAAAATATTCATTTCTGAAGGGCTGAAGGGCCGTATTTGCAAATGTGGCCTTGAGTTGTTTGAGTTTTATTTTGCAAAAAATAATATTTCTTTTGGGGTCAAAAATAAAAAAAACACACAAAAATAAAAAGTCACTTGTTTTTCACCAGTCGCCTTAAATAAAAATGTGCAGGATGAGCATTGTTGAAAATATACCTTTTTGAGTCATAGACGAGATTCCACTAGGACTCCATATGTGGTGGAACAACCTGGAGGAGGTCAGCAAGCGTTCTGTGACAAAGGCTTTAGGTGGGCTCACTGGTCTTCTGGAAATTAAACCAGGGGTTGATATAATCGAAGCTTTGATATCATTTTGGGACCCGACATACAATATTTTCCACTTCTCTGATTTCGGGTTGAACCCTACACTAGAGTAGATAGCAGGTTATGCTGGTTTCGAAGGGAAGTTAAGGTATCAATATCCAGTAGCGCCAAGAACTGTAACCCCTCATAAGTTTTTGGACCTCCTCGGTATTAGCCGGCAGGTTAAAGATGAAAATTTAGCCGGAGGATTCTGCACATTCCGTTTCTTATACAGCCGGTATGGGGACCCCCACAGATTTGAGGCTCCGGACACTGGTTTGAATCATCAGGGAAATAAAAATAAATGGGAAGCACGCAGCGATTTGGCCTTTGTGGTGGCATTTTTAGGCACTCTGATATGCCCAAGGAGTGACAGACATATAGAATTGGGGCTCGTGGGATTGGCCGACTTTATGGTAAAAAAGACTAATGGCACTATCATATCGATGATTCTCGCAGAAATTTATCGGGCTTTAACCGCTTATCGAGCTGGAACAAAGTTTTTTGAGGGTTGCAACTTGCTTTTACAAATGTGGTTGGTAGAACATCTTTGTCATCGTCCAGGCTACATGAACTACGGTCTGATCCGACTCAATTGCATCGAAGAATATGAAAACTGGGTAAACGGTCATGAGTTGCCAGAAGGTACTGAGGCATGGTTCGCGTATTTCGGTTCTTTAAACGCAAATCAAATTGAGTGGACTTTCGGTTGGCTCCCGGTCGACGAAGTTATTTACATGTCCGCCGGAGTGTGCTTTCTTTTATTATGGGTCTTCGGAGTATTCAGCCATATGTCCTGCATCGGGTCCTACACCAATTGGGCAGATACCAAACAGTCCCATATGACGAAGATTTGGGTCCACAGGTTATTGAACTATGCCAAAAAACCACATTTCCAAAAGAAAGGGTTCGCCAGATTTGGCACCAATGTAGGTTCATGGAACCACAGACTCAAGTACGAAATTTGTCCATGGGTGAAGTAGGATCCAACTACGCCACATGGTATGGTAAAATAAGTCGGGTCGATTAAGAGCCAGAACAGCCCGCCAAAAGGCCACATGTCCAACAATTCACTGATGGAACACGAGAGCAATGGGTTTGGTTAGCTAAAGAAAAGGAATACCAGACTATTATAAACAAACTAGAAGAACAAATTGAAAAAATCAAATTTAATAGTAGTTTGTAGGTAGCTGAAGATGAAGGGGAAAAGAAGAGGTTGGCTAGGGAAAATGAAGCCCTTCGAGCCCAAATCCATAGAATGAAAATAGCCGCCGAGACACCAGTAAGAAGTGAGAGGGATGAGAAAATTATAACCAACCTAAGGCGGAAAGTGCATGATTATGGTTTTGACTTGACAAAGGCCGAAAGGGACTTGTTAAATGCTCAAGCAAAGTTGGCCAAAAGTGCGGGAGAACATGCTAGATTAGCCCACCAGTTAAAGCAGAAATATGACAAAGAAGTAACAGTTTTACAGAAAAGGCTGGTTGCCCTGGAAAATGAAATGGTCAAGCAAATAAAGGATTTCAAGACAGAAAGAGAGCATTGCTATGCATTGATTTACCAACTACAAGAAAGACTTCAGCAGTTACAAAACCAAAACAAAACAGATACACAAGTGTTAGAGGCTCGGGCCCAGCAGATTAGACGTTTGCTTCAAGACAAGGGTGTCATCAGAATGAGGATTAAAGAGATAGCTGATTATGTTGTAATGAAATTCCATGAATGTGAAGACATGACCAAGTCTATGTTTTTTGCTTCTGTAATGACATTCGTTTGACATGTGATGGTTGACCTAGACACCTTCAAGAAGATATTGCCCGTAGGCCCGTGCGGAGACCAGCTGATGTCCCGCAAGCCCTCGGAGTACCAGTGGAGGCTCTTATGTATTTTTGATTTTTTTTGTTAGTTTTTGAGTCTGTATTTTACTTTCTTCGAGTTTTGTTCGTCCTTGTCAAGGCTGCTTATTGCTTTATTTCGAGTCTGTAAATTTTCCTTTTGGAGTCATCACTACTTTTAAGTCATTATAATAGAAAATCCAAAAAGATGTCTTTCATTAATGAAATATTGAAAAGAAATTCATTTCGCATTTATTTTCCTGAACTACGTAATGATTTGATTCATGCGGCATCATGATACGTAGGCAATCCCCATAGGATTCGATCATAGTCTTAAAAGAAAATAGAGAGAAGAAAAAAACAAGAGAGGAAAAGAAAAAAGGGAGGGAAGAAAGAAAAGAGGGGCCCGGATGAAACACATAAGCCGTCTCAAAGCATTTAGAAACGTTTAACTGCTCAGGTACATTGCATCCCCAATATGCGATTTTCTATCTGTTAAATACTTCAAAATTGACCAAGTTAATGTGTGTGCATAAAAAGACAGGTTCTGTTTAGGTGGTTAGTTTGTTGGCATCCTGGCAAGTCACCCTTATAACACCAGATCAAAGCGCAAGGCAGTCATGACTAGCAAAGAGTCGGACACGAGTGTTGTTGACCCACCGAGGGAGATTGTAGAATCAGAGTCTGAATTGAAAGAGGAGGTCCACAGGTTGAAGCATCAAATGGCTGAAATGTATCAAGCCTGGATCAGGGGGCATCCTCCACCTTCATTTCCCGCTAACTACATAGAAAATCCCGTTTTCACCCCACCACTAGCACAAGCCCAGAATCCCACTACCGTTGATCTTTTCCCTCAGCATGCATTGGGTTTTACCCCTTTCCACCACTACCCCGGTACCTCATCCCAAACTTTCCATGCTCCACCAGCCAAAACAACCGCATACCCGGCTCCGACATCTACTCTTGAACTTCTTTTGGAATCAAGTGAGCCATACAAACTATGCGTGGGATACAAAATATAACAATATGTAAAAACAACTGTAATGAAAGTGGCACCTATTGTTCGTGCTGGATATGCGTCTCACCAGACCATCCAAAGACCTCTCTTACTATGCACCAATACGCTTCATAGACTGTCCATAGGATCTATCCAATCTATGCACCTATGCATTTCAGAGACCGTCCATAGGGTTCACCTATCCTATACACCTATGCATTACATAGACCGTCTATAGGATTCACCTATACCATACACCTATGTGTTTCATAGACCGTCCATAGGGTTCACCTATACTATACACATGTGTTTCATAAACCATCCAGAGGGTTCACCTAAATCATACACCTATGTGTTTCATAGACCATCCATAGGTTTCACCTATGATATACACTATGGGTTTCATAGACCGTCCAGAATGTTCACCTATACCATACACCTATGCGTTTGATAGACCGTACATAGGGTTCACCTATACTATACACCTATGCGTTTAATAAACCGTCCATAGGGTTCACCTATACTATACACATATGTGTTTCATAGACCGTCATAAGATCATAACCC
Organism: Nicotiana otophora; assembly: GCA_000715115.1. Lineage (NCBI taxonomy): Eukaryota > Viridiplantae > Streptophyta > Magnoliopsida > Solanales > Solanaceae > Nicotiana > Nicotiana otophora. The sequence continues at coordinate 136,992 of AWOL01S0041554.1, read as the reverse complement.
ATCATTATGCACATGACCATATATAAGCACAAAGCGACATGATTAACATTACATATAAGGTCTTAAGTTCCCGGATCATGGGAATACTACATGTTTATGTTCATCATGGAGAAACACACTTATTACATTAACACATATATGGTGAATCAATAAGAAGATTTCAATGGCGCATTGACCCAATTTCTTTTCTTAAGGTTCATCATCATTTATCATAGGACACGTCTCTCTCATCTTGTTATGTACTCTCTTGTCATCTTAAGGTCATTAGCTAAGTTTATAATTCTTGGGGACTTAACATCAAAGTCATTTGCATTTATTGTTTTAGAAGAATACAAACTATGATTGAAACAATGGGAACATACAATGCCTCATAATCTTCATTTTGGCAAGAGGTCACATTTCATGTTCATACTATTACTTCCTTTTACTTGCCATGGGTGACCATAGAACATTAAGAACACTTAGGACATTTAGGAACACCATAGATTTTATCCATGAGACGTAAGATTCCATGAAATATTAATTGGAATCATAAACATTCATTAAATCAACCTCATTCATAGTATCTTTGTAGGAGTGAATAGGGATAGAAATTGAAACAAGACTTGAGCATATCGGCATATGATAAATCATGTCTTCAAGACAATCTAACATGATAAGAATTGGTACTTCGAGCAACCGTACTTGGAGTTCACAGTGAGATCATGGAATCTGATTCTATGGAGGGAGTTTAACCAACATACCTCGCTTGAGCTTTCCTTTGATTACTACAACGTCCTGAAACTCCCAGCTACTTTAATCTATAAAAACATGATCAAATTGGACAATCATTATGAAGGGGTTCATAGCATTCAACTCACTTAGGTATTTTATCAAACATCTAATAGGCCTAAATCTCTACATTTCTTATCCATGAAACTAGTTCATCCAACTACCACCATTTACCAATAATTTATCCCACTATTATCCTTAAGATATTTATAACTTCCAACGTTATGGTGGATTGAGTTACTTCTGGTGTGGAAATGACAAGATTCACACCATGACAATGGGGATTGCGTACATTGAAAATGGGAGGAGTTGAGGGTCATGAGAGAGTGGAGAGGAGTTCCAAGAATCGGCCAAGAGGAGTGGGGGAAGGGAGCTACCGAAATGCCCTTTATAAAGGCTTCAGGCCTAGCTTGTCCATCCTCGTGCATCGCACGGACATGCACGAGCTCTCGTTCATGTTCGCGTGCAGGGGAAATACTTTGCTGTTTTACCGAAATGGCTGGGGGTCATGGCTCGTTCAAACCTGCGTGGCGCACGAGTTCAGACGAGCCCCCCAGTTGCATCCATTTCTATATTTCTAGGTTTTCGACAAACCCTCCTTCGTTACCTTGCTATAATGTAGATCCCAACTCACTTCCAAACCTTCCTTTAAGTATGAAAACATGATTACATGAGGCTACCCTCATCCATGGACATCTAAGGTACACAAACAAAAGTAGAGATCTTGAGGCGCGATTTAAGGCCTTAAACCCTTAGTAAAATATTCCTTGTTCTGCTTGCCTTATTATAGTAAATTAATCATAGCTTCTTATAGAAATATCTAAATGACAAATGGTTTGATGATTTTGAAACCTGACTTGAAGGGCTATGCTTTAGGGACAAAATTCTTGGAAAATATCTTTATATTATGAGATTATATCCGTTCAAGTTCAAGTGTTGTGCAAATTAAGACATCTTTTCCAGTTGATACTTCCAACTCATTCCAAACAACTTCTCCCAACTCATAAGCCTCCTTAATATGTTCTAGAACACCTTCTATAGATGTTGTTTTATGTCAAAATTATGTGGTTATATCCCATATGTCTCCTTTTGTACTCATAACCATTAACCCTAATTATCGTCGGTGAACTATAAAGTCTTAAATCCTTAAAAATATTCTACGGGGCCTTACATCCTCCCCTGCTTAGAATTATTCGTCCTCCAATGAGGGTTAGAATCCTCCATAGATGCCCAACACGACTTAACTCTTTATTTACACATATCAAGCCACCACATTTTGGCTAACTCCCAAAATGTTTGGCAGAGTTTCCCCTGTAATTGGGCATATCCACATGTGAGAGAATCTCAACTAATCCTTCTTAAAGCATGTGGCACAACATTCACACTTGGACCTTAACTTCTCTATCCCAGGGTGGTCTTTAGAATATGTAACCATTTTAGAGTTTGAAAATCAATCTTTATGGGGCCTCATACATAAGTATTTATGTGCCATCCCTCTCTCCATATTTGAAATCCATGCATGAATCTCTGTAAAATCCCAATCATTTATTAAAATTGAGCTTTATTGATACATCCATATATAATCTTAAATAACCCATTCAGGAAATCTCAAATTCTCGAGGCCGACTCTATGACCTTGCTTACCTTTGTCTTATCCTTGACTTCTCCTTCCTCCATTACGAGGACAATTAGGCACCTCACACACTATGCCTGCTATGTGCGTCATTCCTTTAATCCTTGGGCCTTTCTCCTTTTGTAGCACGACGAGCAAATATTCCTTGATATTGACAAGGAACTCCTAGACGAACTCGGAACCTTAACGCACGATCTAGAGCATAAGCAAAGAAATATTTCTTAAATGTCATTGTAGCCTCCCTATTATAAGTGTGGCTGGAAACACACCGATAAGAGGGACTGTCATGACCCGCAATTTTCCACCGATGGGACCGTGATGGAGCCTAACATTTTACTTGCTAGGCAAGCCAACGTTAGAGAATTATTAACCAATTCCTTATTTCCATTCAGTAATTAATAATAATTAACTAATATAAAATATAATAAGTACGGAATATCATAAAACTGTATTAACTACTACTACCCGGATCTGGAGTCACAAATTCACGAGCATTCTAGAATTTACTACAAGAAATAGTCTAAAAGAAATACAACTGTCTGAATGAAAGAAACTGTAGAACAGAAAAGATAGATGGGGACTTCAAGGTCTGTGAATGCCGACAGATCTACCTTGAGTCTTCGGACAGCGGACCAATAGCAAAATCTCGATCAATCCGAACCGGTATCAAAATCTGCACAGAAAGTGCAGAGTGCAGTATTAGTATAACCGACCCCATGTACTGTTAGGTGTCGAGCCTAACCTCGATAAAGTAGTGACGAGGCTAAGGCAAGGCACCTACAAATCAACATGTACAATTCAACAATGTATATACAAATAACAAAAATGAAGAACTAAACAGGAAATGTCGGAAGGGGAACATACTGAGGGGAATACAAAATGAAGAACTATAATAGAATGATCACCGGAGCAGTCCATATACCATGAATCATGAGGAATAGTGAATACAGTAAAGAAAATTACACGGCATCACCCTTCGTGCTTTTACTCTCAATCTCACCATAAAAATCAATAGAAACGGTACGACATCACCTTTCGTGCATTAACTCTCACATCATAGCACGGCATTATCCTTCGTGCATTAACACTCACAATATGGCACGGCATCACTCTGCGTGCATTAACACTCACAATATGGCACGGCATCACCCTTCGTGCATTAACACTCACAATATGGCACGGCATCACCCTTCATGAATTAGCACTCACAATATGGCACGGTACCACCCTTCGTGCATTAACACTCTCCCTTACCATAATGAAATGCATAAATAACAACAGGGAGATAGAATAACAAGTACAAACCTTGCTTCAACATTTGATTCCATATCATCAATCTCAACTTTGAAATAAAAACTCAATTATCACCAGAAAATCCGTAAACATGATAATGGCGATCAATTTAACAACACTAGCATAACACATAACAATTAGGCATAGGAATGAGACAATATAAGAAGACAGGAGAAACATGGAAAAATAGGTAAATTGGCAGCGCATAAGTACTCGTCACCTCACATATACGCCGCTCACATGAATTTCACTTCGCAAATAATCTAAGGTTCCTAATTCCCTCAAGTCAGGGTTAGACACAACACTTACCTTGCTGCGAAGGCCACTTAATTCTCAATCACAGTATTTCCTTTAGAATTCACCTCCAAACCACTCGTATCTATTCAAAAATGACTCAATAATATCAAATTTTCCTAAAGGAATCAATTACATTGCATAAATTTAGATTTCCTAAATTTCCCTCCAAAAAGTCAAAAATCGACCTCGGGCCCGCTTGGTCAAAACCCAAGGTTCGGACCAAAATCCATTTACCCATTCATCCCCGAACCCGAATATATAATTGGTTTTGGAATCCGACCTCAAATTGAGGTCTAAATCCCCAAATTTCTGAAATCCCTAGTTTCTACCCAAAACCCCTAATTCTGCCATGAAAACCTTAGATTTTAGGTTGAAATCTTATAAATTATAGTGAAAGATTGAAAGAAACCAGTTTGGAATCATTTACCTATGATTTGGGGAAGAGATGGTCTTTGGAAAATCGCCTCTTGTGTTTTAGGTCTTGAAAATTTGGGAAATAAATGAAAATTCCCATCCAAAAGTCATTTTGTTCAGCTGCAGATGTCGCGTTTGCGACTTGAGCTTCGCAAATACGAAGCTCGCAATTGCGAAGGGTCTATCGCAATTGCGAAGCCTTCACAATCCTGCTGCGATTACTAACCTCGTAAATGTGGACAAAAGATCGCATTTGCGATTCATACCCCTCCCAGAGTCCCTTCGCAAATGTGAAGAAAAGTTCGCAATTGCGAACACAGGCTGGCCCAGCTTCTCTTCGCATTTGCGATGAGAAGTTCGCAAATGCGACCTCAACAGTGATCGCAAATGCCAACCCTGACCTCGCATTTGCGAGGTCTGAGGCCTGCAACACAGCTGAAGCACACCAGCTATTTTCCTAAGTCCAAATCACTCCATAGCCTATCCAAAACTCACCCGAGCCTTCGATGCACCAAACTAAATATGCACGCAAGTCTAAAAATACCATACAAACTTGCTCGCGCGATCAAATCGCCAAANGCAAGTAATCTAAGGTTCCTAATTCCCTCAAGTCAGGGTTAGACACAACACTTACCTTGCTGCGAAGGCCACTTAATTCTCAATCACAGTATTTCCTTTAGAATTCACCTCCAAACCACTCGTATCTATTCAAAAATGACTCAATAATATCAAATTTTCCTAAAGGAATCAATTACATTGCATAAATTTAGATTTCCTAAATTTCCCTCCAAAAAGTCAAAAATCGACCTCGGGCCCGCTTGGTCAAAACCCAAGGTTCGGACCAAAATCCATTTACCCATTCATCCCCGAACCCGAATATATAATTGGTTTTGGAATCCGACCTCAAATTGAGGTCTAAATCCCCAAATTTCTGAAATCCCTAGTTTCTACCCAAAACCCCTAATTCTGCCATGAAAACCTTAGATTTTAGGTTGAAATCTTATAAATTATAGTGAAAGATTGAAAGAAACCAGTTTGGAATCATTTACCTATGATTTGGGGAAGAGATGGTCTTTGGAAAATCGCCTCTTGTGTTTTAGGTCTTGAAAATTTGGGAAATAAATGAAAATTCCCATCCAAAAGTCATTTTGTTCAGCTGCAGATGTCGCGTTTGCGACTTGAGCTTCGCAAATACGAAGCTCGCAATTGCGAAGGGTCTATCGCAATTGCGAAGCCTTCACAATCCTGCTGCGATTACTAACCTCGTAAATGTGGACAAAAGATCGCATTTGCGATTCATACCCCTCCCAGAGTCCCTTCGCAAATGTGAAGAAAAGTTCGCAATTGCGAACACAGGCTGGCCCAGCTTCTCTTCGCATTTGCGATGAGAAGTTCGCAAATGCGACCTCAACAGTGATCGCAAATGCCAACCCTGACCTCGCATTTGCGAGGTCTGAGGCCTGCAACACAGCTGAAGCACACCAGCTATTTTCCTAAGTCCAAATCACTCCATAGCCTATCCAAAACTCACCCGAGCCTTCGATGCACCAAACTAAATATGCACGCAAGTCTAAAAATACCATACAAACTTGCTCGCGCGATCAAATCGCCAAAATAACATCTAGAACTCTGAATTTAGTACCAAATCAAATGAAATTCTCAAGAACACTTTAAAATTTCTATTTTCTCAACTGGACGTCCGAATCACGGCAAATCAACTCTGTTTCTCACCCAATTTCGCAGACAAGTCTTAAATATCATAATGAACTTATACCGGGCTCTGGAACCAAAATACGGACCCGATACTAACAATGCCAAATATCAATCAATTCTTAAAAATAATTAATTTCCAGACTTTTAATTTTCATCAAAAATGCATAACTCAAGCTAGGGACCTCTGAATTCAATTCCGGGCATACGCCTAGGTCCTATAATTTGATACGGACCTATAGAGACCGTCAAAGTACGGATCCGAGCCCGTTTACCAAAAATATTGACCGAATTCAACTAAAATCAACTTTTAAGGCAAAACTTTTTATTTTCATCAATTTTCAACATAAAAGCTTTCAGGAAACCTGCCGGACTACGCACGCAATCGAGGAGGGTAAAAATGAGATTTTTAAGGCTTAATAGCGTAGATTCGAGTTCTAAAACATAAGATGACCTTTTGGTTCATCCCATTCTCCACCTCTAAAACAACCGTTCGTCTTCGAACGAACATAGAAAAGTACCTGGACTGGTGAAAAGGTGCGGATATCTACTCCGCATATCGGATTCGGACTCCCAAGTAGCTGCCTCAATAGGCTGACCTCTCCACTGCACTCGAATTGAAGGGTAACTCTTTGATCTCAACTAGCGAACTTGCCGGGCTAGAATTGCCATCGGCTCCTCTTCATAAGTCAGATCCTTGTCCAACTGGACATAACTGAAATCTGACAAATGGGACGGATCGTCGTGATACTTTCGAAGCATGGACACGTGGAATACCGGATGAACAGTTGCTAAATTAGGTGGCAACGCAAGCCTATAAGCCACCTCTCCCACTCTCTCTAGAATCTCGAAAGGTCTGATACACCTAGGGCTCAACTTGCCCTTCTTTTCGAACCTCATTACACCCTTCATGGGTGATACCCGTAGTAACACTCTCTCTCCGACCATGAATGCAACATCACGAACTCTACAGTCGGCATAACTCTTTTTCCTAGACTTAGCTGTGCGAAGTCGATCCTGAATAATCTTGACCTTATCCAAGGCATCCTGTACCAAATCTGTACCCAATAACCGAGCTTCCCTCGGCTCAAACCACCCAACTAGCGACCTACACCGTCTACCATATAATGCCTCATAGGGGGCCATCTAAATTCTCGATTGGTAGTTGTTATTGTAAGTAAACTCCGCTAACGGCTAAAACTAATCCCAAGAACCTCCAAAGTCTATTACACAAGAGCGAAGCATATCTTCTAATATCTCAATAGTACGCTCTGACTGTTCCGTCTGTGGATGAAATGTTGTACTCAACTCCACCCGTGTACCTAACTCACGTTGTACAGTCCTCCAGAAATGCAAGGTAAATTGCGTACCTCGATCAGAAATGATAGACACGGGCACACCGTGAAGGTGGACAATCTCACGAATGTAAATTGCAGATAACCTCTCTAAAGAATAGGTAACTGCCACTGGAATGAAATGTGAGGACTTGGTCAACCTGTCCACAATGACCCAAACTGCATCAAATTTTCTATAAGTCAGTGGGAGCCCAACAACGAAATCCATAGTGATACACTCCCACTTCCACTCAGGAATTTCTAACTTCTGAAGCAAACTACCAGGTCTCTGATGCTCATACTTAACTTGCTGACAATTCAGACACCGAGCTACATATGCAAATATATCCTTTTTCATTCTCCTCCACCAATAATGTTGCCGCAAATCTTGATACATTTTGGTTGTACCTGGATGAATAGAATACCTGGAACTGTGTGCTTC